>WTSP01010092.1:0-66403 GCA_025331215.1 Actenoides lindsayi
GAGAAGAGAGGCGGGGGAGGGGGGGGGGGGGGGGGGGAGGGGGGGGGGGGGGGGGGGGGGGGGGGCGGGAAATAAAGGAAAAAGGACTCTGCGTCAAAAGAGTTTCCTGGATGATATAAATAGCTTTAAGATACTTCTAATTTAGTTTTTACTCTTTCCTTGAAACTTCACCTTTCCAGTTAACTTCAGGATATCACCTAAAGGTGTAGCTCTTTTACATGGCACTAGAGCTTTTCTTCTGGTGAACATGGACTCTCTGACTACTGTCTGTGGCATGGGGGCTATTTCAACACCTCCTTTCTACATTCTTTATGGAAATTATGTTTTTTTTTAAAAAAACAAACAAGACCACAATCCAGCAAATCCTTTCTAACAGAAAGACTTGGCTATTTGATTAGGCTCTAATTTTAACCAATTTATAAACACCTGTGAATTACTCTCACACAGTCTTACCTCCCTTTGGGTGACAGGTAAGGCATTTACCATGGCCAACATATCTAGCAGCTGCAGGGCCTCACACACAGCTTTAAAAACCCCACAAGTCCCATTTCATAGCCTTTGGTGGGTGCAGTGTGAGGAATCACTGCAGAAGCAGCATAGCTTTAGCCTTCCTCCCCATTAGATGTATCCACTGATGGACAGCTACTGCCAAGAAATGAGCTCTTCAATGAATTTGCGTCTCTGCAGTTCTTCACCTCAGCAGTAAGTGTCCAGCTAGAACTAGGCCAGGGCAAACAATCACTTTTCATGGGGTTGTGTTGGTTTCTGAATTTGAATATCCACTAGACACTTTTTCTGGAAGCTGGCTAATTATCAAAAACTTTCCTTGCTAAAAACCAGAAGACAGACATTTCAATAAGCAGCAGTGTAATCTGTAATCCCCACTTCGTTGTGACATCAACTAAATAGTCTTCAGTCTCTGTTTACAAGAAGTAACTTGGAAGAAAATCTGTCTACCAGAACTTAAAATTAATACAGGGGAAAGTTCTTCCCAGCACACATTTTGCCATGCTATGGCTGTCCTGATAACTTTAGTAGAGAAATCTAATTTCTAGTGTTCCTTGTCAGCTGCATATTACTTACATAAGCTGGAAAATGTGTTCTTTTGGAGGACTGGTTGTTATTTATGACAGTAACAGTTTCATTGTAGTCACCAAATTAGAATGTATTTCTTATTACACATAAAATACCCATTTCAACCAAGACTGAAACAATAATGGTTCTCTGAAAGTTATTTCTTTCTTTTCACCAGAAAAGAAGCCAGGTCTGGCAAACTCTGATTTTTATATCAGACACCTCCCTTGTGGAAAAGTGAGTAATGAGGCACTTACACAAATACTAAGCTACAGTAATGTATAAAATATTTTTATTATGATTTAGTGCTTAAATTCAACATGTGCTTGTAATTAGGTGTCCTTGATTATATCTTCTGGTCTTCAAGACAATCTGTAAAAACCTAAATTTCAAATACTAGAAGAGAAAGCTATTTTGAAGGAAGTTTTAGGATTTGGGAAATGAAGAGCTGTTTTCTGTGTATCTGCCTACCTGTTTAATGGGAGGAGGTGAGATGTAGTTCACCCTACACTGAGGGATTGTTAATGAGTGCTGGTGGCCTTGTCTTCCCACCTGCTCTTTGTTCTGAAATAGCTTCATTCTAGAGGATGTCTTCTGTAAGCATTGATTGTAACCCACCCATACTGCTGCTTTGTCATCACAGCATCCCCTCCTGCTTGTGTCATCTCCTTCCTAGAAGGCCATTAGTCATCTTTTCTTTTTTTTTTTTTTTTTTGCCATAAGTTTTACCTGCCAAGTCTAAGCTTATCCAATTTTTTTTCTCTGCCAGAGGAGGCTCATGACATTAAACTGCATGACCTCCTTTCAGTATATCCTTATGCATGGACATCTCTGTATTAAAGGTCAAACCCTGAGTTCTGTACTGAATCCACATCCACTGAGAATTAAGTCATTAGAAGAACAGTTGTGGAGGCACTAAAGATATTCCGGTTTCAGCAGGATTTTGTGCGTGTTCCTATCTTAACTCATATGTATGAGCTTCAACAAGGCCAAGTGCCAGGTCCTGCACTTGGGCCACAACAACCCCAGGCAATGCTATAGGCTTGGGGAAGAGTGGCTGGAAAAGTTGCTCAACAGAAAGGCAGCTGGAGATGTTTATCAATAGCCAGCTGAATAGCTAGTAGTGTGCCCAGGTGGCCAAAAGGCTAACAGCATCCTGGTTTGTATTAGAAATATTGTGGCCAACAGGACCATGGAGGTGATTGTCCCTCTGTACTTGGCATTGGTGATGCCACACCTCGAGTACTGTGTTCAGTTTTGGGAACCTCAATACAAGAAAGATACTGAGTTGCTGGGGCAAGCCCAGAGAAGGGCAACGAAGCTGGTGAAGGCCCTGGAGAAAAAGTATTATGAGGAGTGGCTGAGTGACTGGGGCTATTTATTGCGAAGAAAAGGAGGCTGAGGGAAGACCTTACCACTCTCTACAACCACCTCAAAGGACGTTGTAGAGAGGTAGACACTGGTCTCTTCTCACCAGTAACTAGTGACAGAACAAGAGGGAATGGCCTCAAGCCAAACCAGGGGAGGTTTAGCCTGGACATTAGGAAAAATTTTTCCCCTGAAATTGTTGTCAGGCACTGGAACAGGCTGCCCAGGGAGGTGTTTGAGTCACCATCCCTGGACGTGTTTAAAAGCCGTGTACCTGTGGTGCTTGGGGCTATTGCTCAGTGGTGGACTTGGTAGAGTAGGGTTAATGGCCAGACTTGATGATCTTAAAGGTATTTTCCAACCTAGATGATTCTATGATTCCACGATCTTTGTTGTAGTAACTCCAAGGTACCTGAAAAGGTCTACTTGTTACTCCTTTTAGTTTGGTAGCATCTGCAAAGCAGAGACTAAGATTCCTGTGAGGAAATGGCTGAATTGATATGACAGCAGGAAACGCTTTTGACTTACTCTAATTTTTGTGCAGAATCACACAGCATGTTCTTCAGAGGGCAGATGCCCCTAAATTACAGATGCCTACAGTTGTCCCAATCTTCTGTCAAAGTTATGTTTCTCTGTTGCAAGGTAGATTACTTCCTACCAAACACCTGAAAATATATTGCTGAATTTTCTAGAATTGTAATAATGTTCTTTAGTTATAATTGGTTGGGTTTGTATCAGATTTTTCACTCAGTTGCCTAAGGCCAAAAGGCGTTCTGTGATGTTTTGTCGGATGTGAACTCACATGGGGTTTTTTTCTGCACAAACACTCCTAAATAAGAATGCAGTCTTCTCTGGAGGATAGATAGTAACACTTCAATTGAAGAACTAATTTTGCAATAGAAACATTTGATAGTACACCATAGAACACAACAATCATAATCATTTTGAAACACTTTTTAGAAAATACTTAAGCCAGAGCTTATAGAAAGATTGCTTCTTAATCTAACAGCAAGAAAATAAAGATGTGCAAGTAATTAATGCAGGGGATGGAGGAAAAAGTTGATTCTTCTAGTATCCTGCTCAGACCAGAGTGTTGCCTGGTATGGTAATACTTTTCCAGACCTTCTCCCAGCAAATGATAAATCGCATAATGCTCATAGCACAATAAATACTTTTGCAATCCAGCTCTCTGAGTTTTCTCCTTTGTTGTGTAAATCTATAAAGCATTTCAGTTTTATATTTGCATCACTCTGCTCAGGTCCTCCTGAACACTGTCCAGTCCGCTGTCTCTGCTAAAATCTGTTCTGTTTCTCATCTCTGACATTGTCCTTTCTATTTTGGCTTCTGGAAAAAAAAAAAGACTTCTTTTACTATTTCTAGAGATACCATCCAACAACCACCTCAGGAATGAGCAGCAACTTCACAAGAAGCTGGTGCTCTTTGCCTAGTTTTCCCTTTGTGACCATACATCTGCTCTCTTGGGACAGACAGGGTTTAATGAGGTGATTCTCAATTGTAATTCATCATATTCTTCATGAGGTTTCTCACAATCTCTATTTGACACATCACAAAGCATTGTCACTGATTTTAGCCCAAGGTAAATTTCTGAACAGCATGACAGCAGGTAAAATGTGCTGGCTGAAAACATTCTACCTTTTAAGAAACTGAATCTAACTCTCTGGTACCCATTTCACAATTTTGCTCAAGAAGGCTCCTTTATGGATATTCTGAACTCTATAGAATATGCCTGAAAACACACACACTTCAACAAAACCTTTAAACACTCCTTGTAAGCAGACTGTGGTGTACTGTACACAATAATCCAAATGAAAATGGTTTAGCATAAAGACACAGTTTGGCCAACTGGATCTATGGGTCCACAGTTTCTTTGGCATTTCTATTTTAACTATTAAACTGCTGGGTTTGTTTTATCTGTTGTTATTTTTTTAATAATACCATCACTGTCCAATACCCTTTTACCCTGTTTTCTCTATGGTATTTGCCTGCTTGCAGGGAATAATTTTTTTCTTCCATCACCATTTCTACATTTCCCTTTAGTTCTGCTTTTCCTTTTGCAATTGCTTCACTTTGTCTTCCTGGAATCCTATTCTTTTTATAAATAACCTTTCTCAGAATACCCTTCATTTTCTGAAAAAAATAATTTTATAAAAATCCATAGATTGAGAGTGTTTACCAGCCCAATAACTACTTTGCTCAATCACAGGCAGCTACAGGAGATAAAAGAAACCTAGGGGCTCTTATTCTACAGTTATAAGAAAAATGTCTTTTGCTCTTAACTCACTTTTAGACTTTTTGCTTGCCTATATAAAGGACAAAAAAAAAAATAAAATACTTATTTTCCTTTATTTGCTTGCTATGTTTGGTAGACTTTGGTTGTGTTGTTTCTGGCTATAATGCTGTGGTATTTTCTTCCTTACATTTCTGTGTTGCTTGATACATTCCTCTACTGCATTAGTACCTCCAGTACTCTACAGAATCTTTTTAGTATCAAAAACTTAGAGCTGAGTATTTAACAAGCTAACAGATAGGCAAGGAAGGATTTTGAGAGGGAGGGGCCATGAGATTTGAATTTATGCTCTCATGCACCCCGAGACAACAGAATAACTACTGAGCTAGAGGGGAGGACCAAAAGAGACGAGAAAGGAAAAGCTCTATTTAGAAGGAGGGTGGAGGAGATGCATCTTATATTTCCACCAGCCTTTTAAAAGAGCAAACATTCAGCCAAAATCTAAATTCCTTTTCAGTCGTTCTAAAACTGAGATGTATAAATCCAAAACTGTGGCTTCAAAAAAGCCCCTCTTGTTCAGGAAGGACTTAAACCATGAATTTCTTGTTTGCCCTATATTTTAAAGCAACTGCTCAGTATAAAGAGCTTTCTGCAAGAAGGCTTTGAGGCAGCAAGGAGGCTGTAATCACATTTGATGTGCACATTCAGAGCTCTAGAAAATACAGAAGGAGCAATTATTAATTACACTGTATATAAAGCTATATTAATACTACCCAGTTAAACCATTGGGCATGTTACCTTATATAAGCAATAAACTACAGCACTATAATCAGTTCTGTCATCTCCTTCTGCTCAAAATAAGAGAAAGTCAAGCAGGAATATGAGAAAAAGCATTATTAAACTCCTTACTAAATAGAATATATTTAATATAAAGGTGAAAGATCACAAAGTAGTCAATAGCAAAACGAGAATATGCTCAGCAATACTCAAATTTCAATTCTCTGTTCATTGTGTTTGCAGATTAACAAACCTTTTCATTTCAGGGAGCACTTATCATAACCTCCAAGGCCCTCTGAGCATACCTGAAAGATCTTTCACATTTTTTCTCTTCCCTAGCAAGAACGTATTCCTTCAAAGATTTACCTTGAAAAAAATAAAGAAGTAAAATACACCTTAAAAAGGGGTCAGTGTAGGGAGACACTGATTGAGAAAAGAAATCCCAAATGGATTCTACTGTGCATCTGTACAAAACATAAGCTGTGAAGGTGAAAAGTTAGTGTTAAAAACCCTCGTAGCCCTATAGGCCACAGCTGTTGTTTTTCATAGTTGGCTGGTTTTTTTATTCTTGGTGAAATATCAAAGTATAGGCTCCCATTTCACTGATAGGGCCCCTTACACTACATAAGCTCTGCTTGGTCCCAAGTCTGTAATCAGCTGTGTAATTACATAAAGTCTGACATTTTATGTCTAGAGTTCAGTGATGCATGGATAAAAGCATGACAGTGATGACATAAGCACCTTCAGAACAAACATTGTAAATCCAGATGAGTTAGTTAAAATCAAATTATGAAAGAATCCACGTCTTTCTCTAAATACTCAACCTACTGCATCAACTCCACCACTGATGTAAACATAAATTAAGTGCCAAATTATGACCTGTGAATAACAGAATTTTACTTTCAAGAAGAGATTTTAGTGAATAGTTGCCATACAACAACTGCACTACTATTATTCAGGAAACTGAAAGAAGGTATCAGTTACTGGCAGTCCTGGGGTTCCTTTCTCACTGAGGACAGGTCAGCTATAGAAAACAGCAATGACCAACTCTTCTAACTGGAATTTAATTTCAATGCAGTCTCTGATATTATTGTAACCACTCTAAAGTGCCCTTTACTATTTTTGAGGCCATTTGCAACAAAGAACTGTGCTAAATGTCATAGCTGATATTTACGTGTGCAAGCTACCTTATAAATCAATCAGCCTTTTGCAAATTATCAGCTAATTCTTCATGAACTTGAAGCTGTATTGCTTTGAAGGTCTGCCACATTGACTAGATCGAGGTGAAGAAGTTTAAAGGAGCAAAATTCCCCCAAACCCTTATTTTTTAATTTTTTTTTTCTTGCTTAAATATTTTACAATACTTTGAAGAATGCTTAAACAGAGAAAGAGATGTATATGGATGTATGCTATAAACATAGGTAGTGAAGAGAAATAAAAAAACATGCCCAACCACTTGTGTTGCAAAGACTCTTCAGCTGACTACTCAGATTTCCTGAGAACTCACACTTCAAGTGAGACTTTGCTTCAGTGATTCCCCAGTGACGATTTTTAGAGTACTCTACCTTAGTTTGCTTTCTTGTTGAAGTTCTTTTTCAGTGCTCAAGGCACCCAGCTAAGGAAACACTGCAGACATCATACTCTGCTGATGAATGTCAGAGATTAAAAAACTTTCAAACATGCATCTATAATCCGAATGTTATTTATTTAGTGTATCTGGGTATATGTCCTGTAAGGGTACGACCACAGCCACTAACTACCTACCTTTGTACAAAAATGCTGGAGTGAGCCATTACACCTCTGATTATTCACTGAAAGTACTATTATCTAAAACTTCTCATGGATCTAGTATGATAAGCTAACTCCCGAGTCACATATTTATAGAAATTATTTCATGCTAGTAAAAAAGAAATCATGAAGTTCATGCTTGGGTGATAGAAGTGAACTGGTAACATCAGTGTGGACCTGTCAACTTCTCTGTTCCCTGTCCCTGCCTACCCTGCATATGAACATGCATATGAACAACCTGGAAAATTGCAAAGCTCCTACCCTTTTAGAGAGAGGAAAGGAACATACATTTTTTTGCCTGCCTTGTTACAATGCAATTTTATGGCTTGTCCATCAACTCTCTTCTATCAGTGGTAACTTATATTGACACTGGGAATCAGTTAAGTCACATTTTCATCAGTCTTGAATAAAAATTCTTTCTCTGGAGTCTCAAAAAATACTAGTTAGGTAGCTAGTTACTAGCACTGCTGGTAACTACTTCATGCAAATTGACACCTACCTTGTAAAAACTGGCACATAGGGCATTATTCAAAATACTGTCATATTCCTGTGTGTAAAATACTTCAGGACGATGCACTGCAAATGACTTACTCAAACAGCAACAAAACAAGTTAAATACTTCTTTTTTAATTTCCTGGAAATGAGCTGATACGGGACACACTGGAAGGAATTCTACAAAAAGGAAACCACTTACGTAGCAAAAAGCATGTATTTAATTGATTGCTTTGCAAAGATACATGAATAAAGCTATGTGCATGACTTTCTTTAGGGATGGCCCCAGCTGTTTATTTTTTTTAAAAGGAACAAACAAAAAAATGTGAAGAGCACAGATGCAATAAAGAAACAAAAAAAACTACTTAAGTTTGTACCCACATACTTTACAAAATAAAGCATGTTAGCAGTACAAAACATTCTAAATACTGTATGACCAACAAATAAATGCACCATAACATTGTTCTCTCGAGCACCATAAGCCTAACAGCTAAGCTCTGAAAATGACATAGACAGCAGGCATCTTTATTTCATCAGCCTTCTACAGAGTCATTTAGCACCATCACTTTTTTGTTGATTTTGCCCTGCCTAGCTCCTTTCTCCAAATAACAACAGAAGCACAGCACCTTTTAACGTCTAAAATAAAAACAGGAATTTTAAATGCATCCCAACTTCCAGAGATGAGGTAGCTCATGCTAAGAAATGATGGAACTTTCTTGCCTTGACAGCTCAAGGCCAGTAAGTCAAACTACTGGTGATGCATGTCCGGATGTCAGCTGAAATCAATGAATCTCTAAACTTTCTTTATTAGCAAATGGTCTCGTATACATGTGAATGATTTGCAATATACATAAATTGGCACCGTATACAAGACATCTGTATAATTCGATATGTAATGGCTTCTTAGATGGGCAAGTATTGGAAAATCAACAACTATTTGGTTTAAAATGCATATGGAAGATTAAGGACAATTTACACAGATGCATTGTGAGAAGTGAAGTCTGGACTTAAAATTTAAGATAGGGACACCCCTACTGAAAACTCATATTTACCCCAGTAGTATTTTCACTTCATAAATTCATCATGGCTGTGGAATACTCTTCTGAGCAGACTATTACATAGGAAAGTACAGGAAAGACAATACCAAAACAGGATGATCTTGTAGGAAGAGATTTTCTTCTATAAGAGACATAGATTTCTGTGAATGGCTATCATACTGTCAACCACAGGAAGACAAACTGGGGTAGTGGGAGTAGGTGTGATTGAAATATAGCAAATGGTTCACAAAAGTGCTCTACTTTTCTGTTATTCAGTATGCATCCAAGCAAATGAAATATTCCTTAGTTTTAAATAGTCCCACATTAAAACTATCTATTTTGAATACCTGTAAATTTCAAAATAATGCAAAACAAAGGTGAGGAAAAAGATTCATATTATTTTTTTGAAGGTGTCATCGATTCTCTTTAAATTGTATTGTTTTTCTAAAAAGCTGGTTTCAATCATTTAAAATGGAAGGTTTGTAAGTAAAATAAATATTCAGAAGGAGGCTGGGCATTTAAAAAGAACTGTATGTACAATGCTGATCCATTATCAGCCATTACTTCAAGAGTCTCAGGATCAACTTCAGTCTAAGTTCATCTGTTTAATCGCTGCTGTTGCTGGGTGGTGTGGTAATTTCCACCCTTCCTCTTACACAAAGCAAACTGGCCCAACTTCAATTCCAAATTCCTGGTCAGTACTGCCAATGTCCACCGGTGCAATATCAATGATAGGTAAGCGTGCCACATTCTGTGTTCTGTACTCAAAAACAGTCTTGCCCACATTCCCATTACGTTTCTGGAGGGGAGAAAAAAAAAAAGAAAAAAACAAAAAGGAGAAAAAAAAAAAGGAGAAACAAAACAAAAAACACAAACAAACAAAAATTCAATTGTCTGATAGTTCAGAAGGATCTCACTGTACCTCTGCCATGCCACACTACCCCCACACACACATTTGTTCTTTTAAAATGTATATATCTTGCTTTTACAGTAATTAACAGACCTGTCAGATTGACACAGCAGGATCTCCTCCTCAAGCTGGACTGAATTTTCTTTATTACAAAATTCTTTTCTAGGTGTTATTCGCACACATAATCTTGGGCTATACTATTTGAAAGCACAGAGAGTACTCTCTAACAAGTGCAAAATTAATTTTTGAAATATTTTGCCAGTATCCAGGCCTTGGCCAAGAATGGTACTGGACATGAAAGAAAGCACTACTTAGTGGGTTTTATAACCACTAAGAATTTTGTGGGGGAGCATTTTCCTTTCCATCTTAGTCATAGCACCAATGAGTTTCCTCCGGTGTATTGCTGCAATAAACTTTCCCATCTATCAGACAAATGCTTGAGGTTATCTGACCAATTCATGTGATTCCACACAGAGGTAAATGAATACGGGAAAATGCAAAATGGTAAAATATGTATCTCAGTATGCTCACTCATCCCTCTAAATAGTGCAGGTTTCTGTTACATGGAGCTAGGATAGTAGTAAAATACCTATTTGATCAGTTACCTCTACAATTCATGATAAAATTCTGCAGCAGTTTATTTACTTCATTCTACGGATTTTTTTCTAAATCAAGGATGAACTTTTCTCCCCAATAAATTACAAAACCTCCAAACTTACAGAACAGCTGTCATGAAGAACAGTGTATCTGAATCGGCTGTTTCCCTCTGCTTTGATCTCCAGGTCATTGGCCCCTTTAAGAATTACAGCTTTTTTCAGGTTCTTTGTCTGGTCATCCATGTAGCCAACACTGTTTTTACAATGGTAAGTGATATTCTGGGAAGCTTCCTTTGATAGAAGGCGCAGGAATGTCATTTGAGTGACAGCTGTATCCCCATACACAAACTGTGAAGATAGTGAAATAGATCAACATATATTACATGAAAATTCATTAAGAGTCCATGAATTTTAGAAACATCTGTCCTTATCATAACCCTTTCCAGACATGCCCTATTACATAAAATCTGAGAATGGTTTCTTTTGCAATTTGCTTCCAGATGAGGATTAGGGAATGTAGCCATCCTGTAACAGGGATCATTTAGGAGAATTTTCATCATGAAGCTCTCCAGCTGAACAACTCAAAGGTAGATGAGTTTCCACAGACATGCCAAATTTTGGAACGAATTCTGCCTCTTTTCAAAAAGGGATTCGGTAGGAGGTAAAACTTACATATGAAATAGTGCATTAGAGCAACCTCAAAGGCGATAAGAAATGTCGAGCACGGAAAACATTTTTATTGTACACGTGCTATATCACAATTTTAGCAACTTGGTTTCTTTGTATTGTCTTTAGAAGCATCATAAACAAAGTCTGACTATAGAAAAATAACTATACATTTGCATATGGGATTTATTGATTAATTAACTTGCATAGAAGTTTGACAAATCTGTAATGAAGTGACACTATTTCTATAAAGAACAGAAGCAATCTTTCTACCAGTAATAAAAATTCTGAAATTCCTTAGAGTGTGGTTTTTTCCCCCTATCTGTGCAGGTTTGATTTTATCTGTGCTCTATGAATCATTGCAACACAAAAAAATGACAGTCAAGAACAACTATAAACATATAGATTTCACTGAGACTGGTGAATAAATGAAATGTTTATATTAGCATTGATACTGTCATTTTTTACAAAATGTGTTATTGCTCTTTAGATATCTCAGACATATTTATTATTTAGAATCTCTAAGGAGTGCAAATGACAGTAACACAGATCATACTATTAGTTACCAAACCTGGCAACTAATAAAAATGAAAAATTATTTTTAAAAATGAGATATTTGCTTTTAATAAAATATATGCTTTTTAAAATGAAATATTCTTTTATAGTATTCCCCAACATACAGAGACTCTTCCACCAAAGAGTATCTGACTTACAAAACCCCTATGTGTAGCTCTGCAGGCAGCCAAATGTCAACTCTGACATCTTGGGTCATGGAAAGTTCTTCTGAATTTAATAAGTGAAAGCATCTCAAAAAGGCAATCAATATCACATCTGTTCTCAATATCACATCTGTTCTCAATTGTTGAAGTTCTGAACTGTTATCAGGAATTCAGCTGATAACAGCACTATTTTTTACACACTAAATACTTATTTTAAAGTTATTTAATTATTCCCCATGAAATAATAATTGAAAATACTTTCTGTACTTTTGATTTGATGAACTAGGAATAAAAATGACAAAAGCTTGTTAATTAACTATATAGTTTGCATAGCATCAGCTTCTGCTGTTTGGCAGATTCATTAAGCCTACTTCTAGAAGTTACCACAGATGGAAAAATCCAACAGAAAGCTGTGTGGAATTTTTGTCTGCCTAGAGACTGATGCATTCAGTATGGAGCATTCTGACACATATGAGAATGATCATATTCTTTCAAAAAATGAATTAGCTAAGAGAATGTATAAAGTCAGCTTTGTACTTTTTAGCAGTACAGAGCTTTCTGGAAAAAAAAAAGGATAGAACTCAGTTAAAACAGCAGTGATTCAAATCATATATTGGGGTAAAAGTACACTTTTTAAGGACAAGGATAGTGAGTTACTGAAGTACACTGATAGAGAAGTTAACATTTTTGGGATCAAGAGAAATAAGTCCCTTCCAGCAATGGTATATTTATAGCCAACCCTGCCTTGGAGGCATTCATGTTGTTTCTCCCAGCTCTTTGCTCTAATTACTGTATGATAACAACCAGTTGAACATAAGGCAGCCAATCAGTAGCTACAATGTTCAACTGTGGCAGAATCTGCTCAGAATAGCAGAATAGCCTAAGTTTCATAGAAGTCAATTGTTGACATTAAATATATTTAGTTACCTGTGATCCCCTGTTCATATCAAGGCCATACCAAATGGGCTTTACATCAGATGACCTGCTGGCCCACCATGTTTTACGTGGTATAGTAGATGGGTTTGCAGAAATACAGGTCTCTCCAGTTTCCATGTTGCAATGTACTTTTATAGCATCTTCCACACATCCCTGGTTAGGATCAATCCAATACTCACCTACAAAGAACATAAAATGTGATTCCATTACATCATTAAGATTCTAGAAATAACTGAGGAGACATAAGCAAAAGTATGTCATGACACTACAAAAAAAAAAAACAGAGGGAAAACAGGCATATGTTTCTTGTAATCTGATTTATGTTTTGAGGTATACACTATAGTGTTACTTCAAGATACAAGCTGAGGAGTACTTCAAACGTTTCAAAACTAGAGAATGCAGACTTCAAAGCTGTTTAAGGTTAAGGTTGGTTAAAACAATTGAAAAAGCTCACGGATACTCCAAGTGCACAAAGAACACACAATGGCTAGAAGACAGCTTTCCCTACATATGAGCAGCCAATGGCAGCCCCTCCTAATGTTGATGTTGGAGGCAGTTTCAGGAAACAGGGAAAAAGCTGGTAAGGCCTGACAAAAATTATCTCTACCTTCCAGTCTGTTCTGATTTATCACTGTTAATCTATGTAAGTTATGGAAAGTCCTAAATGGCACATTAGTGCATTACCACCTCTGAATTGACAGTATGGAGCAGCAGCAGAGAATTCTGGGTGGAAAGCACTCATAGGTTATCAGCCCATAGGTAACATTTTGAGCTAATAGCAACTAAGTAAATACAACTGGTGTACCAACCCAGCTCTGTCATCATATAAGTGGCACTCCACACTTTCAGAAGTACTTTCCACGGAAGTATAAAATACTTCAGATTTTAAAATACATCTGAACAAATACTGGATAAATATGGGATACAATAGAATATATACTTCATTGGCAAGAGGTTTTCAATCTCCTACTGTCAATTTAGACGATCAAAATCTGTACTACACGTTTTTTCCAGTGACAGAGTATTTATTGGAAATAAGACAGAATCATATGGCACATACAGGAGGTGGTGTGTTTATACGCACCGCTCCTCTTGGATGGATGGCATAGCTTCAGGTCATCACAAGTCCGTGCTGGGTGTTTCTTTGAACCGTCCGGGCTGCGCATAGTCTCAATCTGGCTGCTCAGGGACTTCAGTGTGGCATGCACTCCTGGGTCTGTTTTATTATGGTCATCTGGGGCTGCTTCATCTTCAGTAAATTCTGGTAGCGGATCTGCCATAGCATCATCGTAGTGTCCCATGATGTCACCAATGGCAGCAGTGAGATGGCCTGGAGGTCCTGGAGGGCCAGGAGGGCCAGGATCACCTGGTGGACCCTAAGGTTTAAAAAAAAAAAGAAAAAGAAAAAAAAAAAAGAAAAGAAAAAAAAAGCAATAGAGGCACAGCTGAGTAAATACTATGCAAAATGACAGCAAAGCAAGCCACTACAAAAGAACAACTTCATGGCCAGTTACCCTTATGCGCAGGAAAAATCAGATACAGATAAACAATTTGCATTTCCAGGAACAGAGATAAGGGATTAGAACCTCATGTGAGGTATTCTCTCTGCTTCATGCCCTCTCTGCCCATTGTGCTCAACTTTTTCTTACTTCTGATTTCAGACTTAACAAAAAAAGTTACCAAGAAATGTTGTCCTCATTGCATTTTTTTAAGACATCTGTCCCTCCTTGCACAAATCCCTGTCTAATAACTTTTTTTTCTTAAAATTCCAAACAGCTGTAAGTAATTTTAAAAGCTGTAAGTGATTTTAAAAGCAATATAAAATTCCTGCTTCCCCTGAGTCTCCTCAGGCACATTTTCAATTAGTAAAGCCTGGATAGAAAATTTGGCACTGGAAATGCCTTTACATTTGCCCTGTGCAGTGTTGAGCTTTCTGGCAACAGCTGTGTGAGGCAGAATCTACATTATCCTTACACTGCAGAGCAGGTGCTTTCCTGATTAAGTAGCTTTTCCTGACTGATGTGTTGTGAGGGCCTTCTGTCAACCTGAACTGTGACACCTGGGGAGGTAACTGAATCCTGAGACAGAATGTATCTGTTAATACACATATCTTCGCCTGCAGGCTCTGCCAGCTCTTCAGCAGCAAAAAGTCTGCAACATACCTTCATTGTAAGTTTGATGCTCTGGTGCATCAGATGGTGTATCAGTACATGGCGTTTCCTTTGAGAGTAGTTACTTCAGTAATGCTCCAAATGTTCACTATAGAGCACACAACCCAAACTAATACATGCTACCATTCTATGATTCTACACTGTGTCTCACAAAAGAAATTTTATTTCTTGCTTTATAGTTCCAATTTACAGTGGCACCAAGCCACCATGGAAAGCAAAACTAAAGTTACTGGTATGTGATATTTCTTGTACTGTCTCATCACACAGATGAAGGGTCTGGGTAGACATACTCTTACACTTTACACCATAGACTATATTCAAGTCTTGGCGCCTTAGCAAAAGTGGTGATACTGATAACTAGTAGAAATTCAAAGGAAATAGGGTGAGTATTAGTACACAATACACAGGGGAAACACCATGGCTTACACGACAGAAAACCTACAGGAACTGCCTTCCCTGTCTCTTGCCCATTACTTTATTCCACCTTTATTCCACCTTTTCCATTTCTTCCCCCAAATCAGCAATACCAGTCTTTTAACTCTTCACATGGTCATCCAGATCACCCTTTTCTCAAATTCCTCTAATTTTCTAACTTATCATCCTTGAGATAGCATAACTTACTTTTTATGACTTTTTATAACTTTTTATTCATTTTTATAATTTACTTTTTATGGCAAAATGGCAAATGTGGAATACGCCTTGGAAATTCAGCAAAGATTTAGGACTTCCTCCAAAATAATCAAACTATTTTTCATCAGCTCACAGCTGATGTCCATAAACCTCAGATTAGTCTGAAGGTCAGCTGAGCTTAGTGTTAAGAATTTTGGCTGTTTCTTTGGACTGAAGAATTTCCTTAACAAAAAGCATGATGGCATCTGCTGCTGGACATCAGTCACATGGCTGTTCTAATTCAGTGCCACCTTTGGGAGGACTACTGACTTTGACCTACTGCTGGTTCCTGATACACCAAATGACCTATGCTTAGGCCTGAGGTTTTAGCACCCACTGTGCCAAACAGCTGTGTTGAACTGCAGATCCAGTGGGATCCAGTGAGCTAACCCCAGGCTGGCCTAAGGAGGGCATAGGTGGATGAGACAGGGATCACCATGGGTCTGGAAGGTGAAAATAAATAAGAAAAGAGCCCTTTTAATACACAGTTACCTTGGCTGTTTCTTGGAGAAACTGTGTCAAATCTTACCATTTGTCTTGAACTCATGAATGTTTGAGAAAGTGGTGCAATGGACTGTAAAAAAATCTCATTATTTGAAAGTAAGCTTTTCCCTCCAAATACCCATCTACTTACTTCAGGTCCAGCTTCTCCTACACTCCCTCTAACACCAGGAGGCCCAATTGGCCCAAGTGGACCAGGACTTCCATCTTTGCCAGAAGGACCAACTGGGCCTGGAGGACCCTAGAAAATATAAAAGAAAGATGAAATGTACGTTAGCATTTAATAACAAAGTTATACAAAATACAAGCAATATATTTCAGGAAGCAGTCTAATTATTTGTGTCTATTACCAAACTTTTAATAATCATGCTTTGTCTTCTTCTCTGAAAGTAAGAAGCTGTTCTGAAGTCAATCACCTCAGCCAATATACCTTGGATCACCTGTACATTTTTTTCCTAAACCTTTTAAGTGGGTTCAGTTCCAAGTGCTTCACAGACTGGAGCAGCTGCTGTACACCCACATGTACACAGACTCAGAGATACACTGTCATTTGGGAACATCCACAGGAGTCATATTTCTCCTCTGCTTTTGTGTGAAGGACATACACGGGCGTGTGAAAGTCAGACTAGCAATTAGAGCTGCCACATATATGGCTTTGCATCAGCTTTGGCAAAAGAATCTGTAAAAAGAGATTGTAGCCCTGTAGTTACTCTGAACTGACCTTTTTATCTAGCTATAAACGACACATACCAAATCTTCACTGTATTAAACAAGGCAATGTCTCTCAGCAAAAGATAGCAGGGTAATCATCACATGATACTGAAGTCAATAAAAGCCAGTGAAATAAAAGTAAAGCAGAAATAGGTACCTGATTGTGAGGAAAAACCCAATCAAACAAAAATGCCCTTAAACATGAAACATTATACTCACCCGAGGACCAAATGGGCCTGGAATGCCAGGACTGCCCTGTTCACCAATAGGACCCTAAAGAGAAGAAATTTTCATATTATTATGACATTTAAAGCATCTTCCTTTAGTTTTAAAGAATTAGTGTGTGATATACACAATTCTTTATGAAAAAGAAAATAATCTTTTGTTGCAAAGACAGAGTAACAACTGTAATCACAATTTAGCTGTTTGGCTATATATAAAGTTATTTAGGCAGAAAAGTCTTGTTTCATGACATTTAGTATCAGATTGGCTTATAGAAGAGTCACTGACAGCTCTATTATGAAATGGAAAGATGCTTTGGGTGTTGGTTTGGCTTTTTTGTTGACTCTTTTCCTGCATGTTTGACACTTCCAGCTCTTACACAGGATCAGTGGACAAATGTTAAAAAAATTTGAGTTTTCCATGACATTTCCATTCAATTGCGACTGAAATCACCAAGTTCTTGCAAATGTTAGCAAGACATAGTATTACAGTCCTCATGGGATTCTGTATTTGATTCCTAGACTGTAAAGAGATTAAACACTGGCAAAAAGTATTTCACACCCTTATCTGAAACTATCAGCTTTTGTTATCATCTTGTGCTGACAGGCCATAGACTGTCAGCGACTGGTCACCGCAGGACTGGCAAAGGTGGAACAAGAGTAGGAGAACAGACATTTTGCAGAGCACAGGTTTACATTGTTATGCAATACTGTTGTAAAATTGCATTAAAAATATTCACAAGTACAGACCACCAGGACACTCACAAACACCTTCTGGGAAAAAAAATAACTCACGTTTGCTTTTTTTCGCAATTTAAATAATTATGTTCCCAATACATCATTTAACTATCAAGGAAATAAAATTATTGTAAAAACAGGACAACTTACAGGAGGACCTGGAAGACCTTGAAGCCCAGTGAAACCCCTGTGTCCTTTCTGGCCCCTATCACCTCGATCTCCGTTGTCACCTTTGTCACCACGAGGTCCTTGGGGACCCTGTAAATATCAGTGATGAAACATAAAATTCTGAACTGGAAAATAAACTTCAACCTCAAAAACTCTTCATTTGCTTTTAGACACTGCATGCAGACCTTCTTCACTTCTAAAGCTAGAAAGAAGGTGATGCTGAGGCAGCTCCAAGAATCTTAATCTTTTACCAATAAGTAAATAATTACAAAAATCTGTGTTGTGTTTAATTGTAGTTGTGGTAAATTTAGTCTATTTAGCTTCATAATAGTAACACCACCACCACACCCCCTTGTAAAAATGATACTTAAGAATTCTGTTATGTAAATTATTAAGATTGACAAATTTCTTTGCCTTACTGGATATGGCAAATTATTTTTGCATATGAGACTGAAATATTGTGGATCTCTCACGGACTCATAATGATAAAATGCATTTTCAGTATGAAATCCTTCATGCTGCATCTTTACTTCTCACAGCTCCTCTCATCTTCACTACGATGAAAGTACAACTGGAATTACATTCCCTAACTACAGAGGACAACAATCAGTCTCCCCAGTACAAATAGCTTGGTTCTATCACCGTCACAATTTTATTCTCGGTATTTTTCATAGTTTCAAGATTTACATACTAATTGAAGAATCATTGGAAAAAAATGGTGTCTGATTTCAATTCTGTATTTCTCAGCCCAAATTTCATGCTAAATTTCTCAATGCTAGATTCCAAATAGTTTATCAATGGCATCATTATCACTAATCACTCAATAAACTTTTCCTGTCTCTCACATGACATCTGCTTAGGGACGGGAAAACATCCTTTTGAATTTCCCAAGTTCGCAATTAATTTTTTTTGTTCCAGGCTTGGATTGTAAAAGAGTTATGTAACACAAAAAGATGGGGTTTGTTTGTTTTTCTATTTGGACTGCAGTCAGAATCTGATGAGTTGAATTAAGGCAAATTCATGGGAACAGGTGATGTTCTTATATTTCTGCCATTTATACCTAAAAATCTGTCTTTTTGTTCAGCATTCATTTCTCTATCCCTTATTTGAATTGTCAAACACAGACTCCAGCCATTTGCTAACTCAGGTCCTACCATCATCTGGACAGCAACACAGTCCAAATAAAGCTTCCAAAGCATTTGATATTCTTCTGCAAAGTATTAAAGAAAGCATACAAATACCAGTGTATGCCAACAGATTTGTACAGCTTTGCAGATCAGCAGACTACCTGCATCCACTTGCAGTCAGAATGCTAAGAGTCAGAGTTCAGCTTGGGATCAGTTTCTCATACACGTTCCTGTAAAAAGCATCTCAGACAAAACTACAAAGACAGCCATGAAGAACTTACAGGCAAGCCTCTTTTTCCTGCACGACCTGGGGGACCCATTGGACCTCGAGAACCCTACAAAGATTGCACACAGAAGACAGGTGAAGCAATGCATAAAAGCGTACAATATTTTTGTTTGTTAAACAGAGTACTAAAAAAAACCAAGTGTCACTTACAGTTTCACCTCTTTGACCTGCATCTCCTGGAGGGCCAACAGGACCTTGAGTTCCTGGACCCCCTGGAGAACCCGGTAAGCCTGCAGGGCCAGGTTCACCACGATCACCCTGCAAAACATAATTTCAACATTATCTGTCTAAAGAGGAATGGACTATACCAAAGCAACAGGGCTCTGGAATTGTTGATCTACTATCTAGCAGTTACTATCTGCAGAGATATTCCTTCTGCAGGAACTCAGATCTGAGTTTGTGGAGGCAAGTGTTCTTAGTCTTTAGCCAGATTTCCTCAACTTTGAAAGGTACTACGTATTCAAAGCTGTGATACATTTTCAGAACAAGTTATTCATTCAAGTTAACTGAGTGAACAGAAAATCTAAAATAAGTCGATAATAAAACTGAGATTTCCAGAAGTGACTTGGGAAAACAGTATGTTCTTACACGTTCTCCAACAGCTCCATCTCGTCCAGGAGTACCATCATTACCAGCAGGTCCCTAGAGTTATGGAATAAAAATAGGGCTATTGATCAGTTCTGTAACTTGCATTTCAGGAAGAAGAAGTAGAAAGTTGTTCTCCACCTCTGACTTTATGTCGAGGAGAATAACAACTAGACTGTCTTTTTTTGCATGCTACAAGGCTATAATACTTACTTCTGGACCAGCTTCACCAACAGGTCCAGTGGCACCTGACTGGCCAATAGGTCCTGGGGGACCTTTATCGCCAGATGGCCCTGTGGGACCTTGTTTTCCTGGTGTACCCTAAAACAATTGAGAATTATCGTATCAAAAATTAAGCACAAAATAAAGAAAGAACAAAAAAACTGCTGTCTGCAAAACGCTCCTCATGAATCCATTATGAAGTACTATCAAGATCTGTAACTTCCAAAACCTGTTAATTAAGGAAAGTATTCTGACAGATTTTGAATATATATTTAATATACTGTGTATTTTTAAGCCATTTAATTGTGTTACTTGCTTTTGAATAGGCTTTCATTGACTAGAAGCTGTACTTGAAGTTATTCTATCCAGTAGCAACTCTTTAAGCACACACACCCTTGATATATCAATACATCTGATGGCATTATCTACAACGGTTAAGGTGGCTTTGACTCTGAAAAAAAGTAATGCAGTTTGAAATAAGTAACATGATTTTTTTAATTATTTTGGGAGTGGGGAGGGGGTGTTTGTTTGGTGTTTTTGTTGTTTTGTTTTTTTTGTTTGTTTCAACACCAACAAAACTTGTTAGCCATGCTTTTTCTGGCCAGCTTGAACTATAAATTGACATTATGGATCCACTGGTAATGGCAGATACTTCATGCCATCCCTTTTTATTAATATCTACTTAATTATTTCATCTCATGACTTTCCAATGTAGATCTACAAATCCTGCATGACAGCAGAGAGTAAAAATGACAGTTTTGAAGACTGCAGTCCACAATTTATGAAAGAGCAGTTACAGAGTATTTGCTCACATTCAAGTGACCTTCAGGCACCCAAATGAAGAGTGTGAGATTGTTTTTTTCAAGGATCTAGTTTTAAGTTCAATAGGAACATTTTAACCAGAAGTCTTCATGCTATTACCCATTTACTCTTAATGCAAGTTCAAACCTTCCACTATGGCAGAAATAAAATCTCCTGCCTCATGCATTTCACAGTTTGAGCTTGTGGAGGCATATATTTGCATGAGATTTAGTTATTTACTAGTCTCTCTATAGTCAGTCCTGCAATAGGAGTTTTCCAACTTTCTCCTCATGCACTGTGGGCACTGTGCTCTCAGTTCCACACAGATGATGAGAATGCCCAAGGCTGGTAGTGTATTGACTTGATTGTTACTTACTGCAGGACCCGGCAGCCCTGGCATGCCTCTTTCCCCTCGCTGTCCTGGCATACCAACAATACCTCTTTGACCAGTAGTTCCTGCTGGACCAGGGGGGCCATCTGGGCCCTGAAATCCACGAAAGAGAAAGCAATGTTACTATCATCTTCGTAGCAATAAGTAACAAGGAGGCCAAGCCTAGAGCTGGCCTAGGGAGAACTAGTAGCATCAACCAGGGCATACCGGCTGCCCGTCCTCCCCAGCGTCACCCTTGTCTCCAGGACCACCAGGAGGCCCAGCTGGCCCTCGATCTCCTACACGGCCATGAGAACCGGGATCACCACGAAGACCTGGGGGACCTTCTTTTCCTGGGTCACCAATAGGCCCAGCTGGCCCTGGAGCTCCCTGGGAAGATTAAAACACCTCATTACATTGGACCCTTTTCTGATCAGGACAATTAAATTCTAAGGGGCTGTGTTTTGATTAACTATAACTATGCATACTCTAAGGAAGGACTAAAGTGTGAATGAGCTAAGAACAGTTATAATTATTTGTATGATCAAATAAATGAGATTAAATAAATATCACATCACATTATGTCTGAGCTCCACCCTCTCTCCCCCTTCCCCCCCCATTTGCCATTCCAAACTCCATCCTTTAAATTACTTGTTCACTTTTAAAATACTTTTAGAAGCCCACATTTGTATTATGTTTTCCATTAACTTCACCTTTTGATAAACTCACAATGACTGCAACTTACTTTCCTCATCAAAACATTAAAAGGCATAAGAAGAGAGTGTCACAGTTCTCTGCAGAGTTGAATCCCCACTTGTTGATCTACAGATATTTTTTTCTTTTTTTAGTGTTTCTGAAAGTCTTTAGACATAAGAGATTTTGTGGGTTTTTTCTGGTTTTTAATTTATTTTAATGGATCTTATGAGTAACCTTTTCCAAAACATCTCCTAGCTTTAGTCACCACTGAAGAGATAAAAAAAAGTTAAAAGTAAAGGAAGATACAGTTTGTAGTTTTGTCCTGTAAGCAAGTCATTAGAGCAGCTTGAACAGCTCAAAGCCTACTCAACTCAGTGAAAAATCTTGCACTAATTTGAACACACTGACATTGGATTGAGCCCAAGATTAATGAGTTGTATTTAATGAAGTCAGATACAAGAATGCAGTCACAGAAGTCAGAGCTGACAAGCTCTTCCCTTCTACAGAATCATTCCTGCTTTATTTAGTCCAGGTTTTCAACAGCCAGTTTAAAAAACATATCTATTAAGAAGAAAATTGACTTACTGCAGGTCCTGGAGGCCCAACTCTTCCAGCAGATCCTGGGAATCCTGTAGCACCCTAAAAATATTTTTATGCCAACTTCATTGATAAGAAATACAGCATTGATTATCTCAAACATTCTCAGCTGAATTAGTGAGCAAAAGTTATCATTACAGACTGTGAAAAACAAGCTGACATGAAGAACGATAGACACATTGTGCTGGGTCCTGCACTTTGGGCAACACTACAGACTTGCGAAAGAGTGGCTGGAAAGCTGCTGGCAGAAAAAGATCTGGAGGTACTGGTGGACAGCCAGCTGAACATGAGCCAGCAGTGTGCCCAGGTGGCCAAGTACTCTGTTCAGTTCTGGGTGCCACAGTTATACTTCTTAGAGAATGACATTGAGGTGCCGGAGTGGGTCCAGAGAAAGGCAATGAAGCTGCTAGTGAGGGGTCTGGAGGACATGTCTTAGAAGGAGTGGATGAGGGAACTGAGATTGTTTAGTCTGGAGAAGAGAAGGTCAAGGGGAAACCTTATTGCTGTCTACAACTACCTGAAAGGAAGTTGTAACAAGGTGGGTGTTGGACTCTTCTCTCAAGTAACTAGTGACAGGATGAGAGGAAATGGGCTTAAGTTGCACTGGGTGAGGTTTAGATTGAATATTGGAAAAAATTTCTGTGCTCCAAGAGTGGTGAGAACTGGCTGCCCAGAGAGGTGGTGAAGTCACCATCGCTGGAGGTGTTCAAAAACCACGTAGACGTGGCACTTCAGGACATGATTTAATGGCCAGGATAATGTTGGGTAGAAGGTTGGACTCAATGATCATAGAGGTCTTTTCCAACCTTAATGATTCTATGATTACATAAAATTTCAGTATTGTGTTATCTGCAGTCAGGTCACAAAAGATAAAGTCTACTTACAGGTGGACCCTGAGTTCCTCTACCACCTTTCAGACCAGGAACACCTGGAGGGCCCTAAGAGGAAAGGAGAAAGACAGATGTGATAGTGAACACCCAGGACATTTTAAATAAGCAAGATCAGTCTATGCCACTGGTTCTCTGATGATGTTATTTATACTTACTGGTGGACCAGGAGACCCAGCAAGACCCTGTGGTCCTGGAGATCCAGCATCTCCTTTCTGTCCAGGTTCTCCAGGTTCACCTTTCACACCTGGCTGACCATCAGGGCCCTGTAAGAAATAATATTTAGAAGAGACATCATGTCAGAGAAAAACAAAGCCTAACAAAGTCATTTTGGAGGGAATTTCTAGAAGGCAAAAAATGACAGGAGAACAAATCAGCCCAGAAAACAGGGCATTTGCTCAATTGTTCAAGAGAACTGTAACAGTTCAGCACAGTCTTTAGAAGCTCACAGATGAGATTTTCTGAAGTCTGAGAAGTCAGAATTTCCATTTATAATATTGTCTTATCTAACTCACATTTTTCCTTCCTTTAGATTTTCTGTTTTCCTCAACAGCTATTGCATACCTAAATGCAAAAGGAACTGAACAAACATAGTCTTTTCTAGTCTTTTTTGCCCCACCAAGGAAAGCAGGTGCCTGACTCTTTGCGAAAGGTCTCAAAAACAATATTATAGACGGTGGGAAAGTCTGAGGTATTCACCAAAAAATTCACAAATGAAGGTCCATTTGGTCCATCAATTAATTTCAGCCTTCACTACTCATGGAGTAAATCTTTGCTACCTTCAGTAGATGACACTTTATAAACTTGCCTTATTTTACTCTCAAAGGAGTAAAATAGCATATTCATGAAAATATGGAATCTGGTGAACAATTACATAAAAACCCCCCACTTTTCAAGTGTCTAGGGCCCTTTTCTTTACTTGATACACTGAAAGGGAAAAAAATTAGCTCTTTTTGCAACAAAACATGACTCATGTTCCAGAGTGCTGCAGCATCAATCCTAATGAAGAAAGTTAACTATGTCAAAACATGACTAAAGGAAATTCATTAGTGTTACAAACACCCACCGGAGGTCCAGCAAAACCAACAGCACCAGTTGGCCCATTTTCTCCTCGGGAACCCTGGTTAAAGAAAATTAGAATATTTAGCATAGAAGTCTTTCTAGATACAGTATAATTTGCAGTTAAATATACAAGAAAGTATGTTAACTATTTACTATTTGCATGTATATCCTTTTGCTCTATTAATCAAAATCAAATTATGCTTTCATCAAAAAAATAAACGATTTTAACTATGATGTTAAGATCTGCCATGTGTTCGAGACTATATGTAAACTTTCAGAATTTAGTGAAGGAAAGCATGTTCAACCACTAAAACCACATGATTAGCTGAAGTGCACACACTTTATGCAACCCACCATTGCAATCAGACTGGGAAAAGACCAATTCATTCAAAGATGTATTCTTCTCCAAGATCAGAATGAGCCATGAGCTGCTTCAACTAAGCCTTACACACAATGTTTGTTTGGAAAAGATGGAGCTGAATGCTGCCAAGCTCCAGCACTCCCCAGAGGAGTGGAAGCTATTCCAATTTATACTGGAAATCAGGATTTATGACAGACACAAAATCAATTCCAAGCAGTATGAAGGATCTAGAAGGACTAAGCCTCTAACTTCCTAATCAAAGTCAACCCTTAAAATAACAAATAGACTAAAGACGACAACAGTTAGTGTAATTAGATGAAAACTAAGGTTTACTTCCATGTTTTGTCTATCTAAATATTTCTCCACGTACAGTAGTATCTGGTATAGGCATGCTTTTTAGAAGTTTTAAATAATTAGAAGTGGTGTCATACTTCCAGGAGTGAGGTAAATAAGGCTAACTCTATGTAAAGATTGCCCTAAAACAACTATAGGATAGAGGAACAAAATCTGGCAGTAGTTTTGCAAGTACACGGCATGAAGACAGAACTACAGATTCTGGCTACAAAGAAAGGGGAGGAAAAAGGGGAAAATGTATCAGAAAAGAAGACAAAACCTGGAGCTTGGAAAAGCATTAAATATTGTTAACTTATACCAGGTGAAAAACAAACATGTTTTACTCACAGGGTTTCCACGGGAGCCAGGAGGACCAACTAGACCTCGAGGACCTGGTTCACCCTTAAGATAAAATTAAAGGTTATTTCCCAAGTAACTTATTATATAAGGAGCAAAAGTGCTAATAAACTACAGTAATAGTAAGAAACTTCAGCTGAGAATGGCATAAAAATCTGTTTACCTTTTCACCAGTGGGACCGGCTGGACCCATTGGGCCTATTGGACCAGGGAGACCCTTTTGAACAAATTAAGAGAAAAGAAAGTTAAAGTGATGCTTCAAAACTGTAAATTTAAAACTTCTCATATGTTACTACCTCCAAATACTTTTTCATCCCTTTAAATTCTTCTCCTTTATCTTTGAAATCTTGTTAGGTCTTTTTTACCTAAAGTTTACTTGCATTTCCTCTCCCAGTGACCAAAATCCCACATCTCAAAAGCCCTGCTTTCATTCATTCTCTCTTTCTTAACCAACTTAATCTTCTACTTTATGCAGCATTTATGAATAAGAGGAAATTACGTCCTTTTCCCCCCACTAGCACATAAGCTCTCTATTTAATTTATGCTAGTATGTCTTTTTTAAAACTAATTTTAATGTGCCCATCATTACTTTTGAAGTTTAATTTATATCTTGAAAGCTCCCCAAAAGTGTCCTTTCCCTCTTCACAAGGCAGTTAGGCAAGTAAGTTTCAATTTCTCCATCCAGACCCATCAACTGCATGCAATGATCCTCCAGCACTATTCATATTACCTTCCTGAGCAAACATCCCAATTATGGTTCTCTTTCACTAGAACCAAAGTACCACAAACTTGCACCAAGTCTATCTCAAACAAAATTCCCCCTCCCTCAGAAATCTGCAATACAACTTAGTTCAAACTAAATTAAAATACAAAAAAAGGCAGCATTAACAAATGATACTGCCATCACTGTCAATGCTCTACTGATTGGTAGCTGAGATACCTGCAGATACCTAGCTTTAGACAAGGGATGGACATTTACTTCATCACGATTTTATCAGTTCTTTAGTTACTGTAAGCTCTTCTGCCTTACAATGACTAAGAACTGTTCTGTATCTTTGGATACTGACTTACAAAGAAATTCTAGCTGCTAATTGGGAGTTAGTGCTTCCGTATGTCAGGATTTTTTCTCAAAAAACACTAAGTAGAAATTTATTCCAGTCAGAATCCTCCTGTTTCCTATACATCTCAGATTTTCACATGCCTAGTAGTTAGTACTACAACTGGTTTGCAAAACCTGAGAATCTCAGATAGATGCAATTTATGTAAAAACTAACTCCAACAGCTTCTGGGAAGAAAATATAGTCAGTGTATATACAACAAACCCAGTATATTTGGGATTATTGGACAGTTGATCTATGCAGAAGAGTGTGTGCAATGTCCAAAACATGTGCATTTATTGCATGCGAGCAGACCAGCCATGTTATTTATGCACAGGAGGTTCAAAGCTCTCCACAAGTGTCAGCAACTTACTGCCCATAAAGGGCTCAGTACTGTTGCAGGAATTTTCACCTGTGAAACCCAGGACATACCATGGGCAACCCAATCCAAAAAATAAGGAGGCATCTGCCTTAGTCCAAGAGTCAGAACTGGTGGGTTTGCTTTCTG
The DNA here is from genome assembly GCA_025331215.1 of Actenoides lindsayi. Classification (NCBI taxonomy): domain Eukaryota; kingdom Metazoa; phylum Chordata; class Aves; order Coraciiformes; family Alcedinidae; genus Actenoides; species Actenoides lindsayi. Next base: position 27,080 of record WTSP01010092.1, read on the forward strand.
GCTATTGATCTCTGCCTGTCTCTTTTTTTCAGATTTTTACTATAGTTACATCACCCAAATCCCAAAAGAACACACTACTTCCAGGAATCCTTTCCATTGACCTCTTAATTCCTGTTAGTGATAATACAAAACACAGGAACACAGACATCCCAAAACACTGTGTACAGCGGTCTTGAAAAACTTGATAGATCAAATTTGAAGGGTAGGGGGAATAAGAATGAAGTTAACCCATGACATTGCCAAGTTGAGTAGTGTTCAACTCCATGAACTGAGTACCTCTAGCATGATAAACACTCTGGTGTGTGGAAAGTAAGTCTAAAAAGAGTGATAGATTTACTTACTCTTGCCCCGTCGTTACCAGCTGTACCTTCAGCACCTTTCTCACCTATGCCACCCTATGGAAAATTCCCAGAAAGTCTCAGTTATGACACTGAATGCTGAGTAGTTCATACTTTAGAACAACTACCTTATTAAGAGACAGGTGATTCTACTCAACACGTCAGAAAGAACCAGACTTACTCTATCACCCTTAGGGCCAGGCGTTCCAGCAATCCCTCTTTCTCCAGGCATACCTTGAAGACCCGGTGGGCCTGGATCACCAGGTGTCCCGCTAGGGCCTGGGCTTCCCTGAAACAAATAAAGAACAAGTTCTTGTCTATTCATCGGACAAGTATCTTTGTCTCTAGGCTGCATAACATGCTGTGCCTGTGTAAAATCTCAGGGGTATGGTTTTAAGTAATCATTTTCTCTTAAATTTGGACTTTATTCATGACCAAATACTTTTCTTTTCCCACTGTGTTACTCAGGAAGTTCAGTTGTAATACTGTAGTCCTTCCAAATACATTAATAATTACTCAGAACATACTGGGGATGAGAACAGGCAAAAAAAAGAAGCCTAGGCATCTTTCTACCTTGACCTTGATACCACATGGGTTACACAAAGCAGCTACAAGGGAGAAGTTGACAGAGGCAGAGATGACTTATTTATGCTTTGCTTCTTACAGCTCACATTTATTACAGGTCCCATATTACTAGACACATCCATTACTTGGGGTGACCTTCCTAGGCCTAATTAAATCAATTGAAGGTGAAAGAAAGGCATGGTCTTTTCAGCATTTTCTTTTAAACACTCGACCCTGCCAAGTGTCCGTGTAAACTGACATGGCTCTTAGAACACTGATAGAGGGTTTTCTCCAGTTTAGAAATGGCTTTGCCCAGTTCTACTTAGTAACACAAGGAACACTGTAAACTTCTGACCTATATAAATTAATACAATATGTGATTTCTCAATATTTCAGTATCTTGCAAGTTATTGTTATACTGAAACAACTTTTATGTCCTCCTAGTGTGCTTATATAAATAAGACACCTCTCATGAAAATATGTACCTCCTATAATAAAAAAAAAAAATAAAATAAAATGAGCAGAATTATACATTTCATCATTGCAGCAACACAAATCTCCATTCAGCTCACCTTTGGACCATCAGGACCATGTCCTCCAGCCATTCCCTTTTCACCTGCGATCCCTGATGCACCTGGTTCTCCCCTTTCCCCTGGATTGCCACGTTCTCCCTACATAATGGAAAATAATAGAAGTCAGGGTACCATTCTGGTAGACAAAATCCTAAATATACTGTAAGTACAGCTCTGCTATTTGAACAGAGAGCTTGGAAACAAATTCTAGAACTGATCAAATAAATAACAGCTTTCTGCTTCTTCTTTTTTAAAGGTAGGGAAAATAGCATGTTGTTCAGCAAACTAAAAATTGCCATTTCACAGCTGTAAATGAAATAATTTAGCAGCTAGCACTTAACACCAATTCACATGTTACAAAACCATGAAAGGTGGTAGGTTTTACAGAAACCACTTTAAAACATATCCCTATTTACAACCATTTTTTTTCTGGGGAAAAAGGTCAAATACTCACTTTAGCAGTGGAAGTCCATATTGTGTATCAACTTTCAACCTTAGAAAACTGTTATGAATGCTTAAACTCTGAAAAAAAATACTTACCCTAGGGCCCAATGGACCAACAGCTCCAGGATCTCCAGGCACACCCTAAGCAGAACAGAACTCACCATTAGAACTAAAGTATTATTCATTGTTATGGAAATTAGAGAGAAACATTTTCATTTCCAAAGTACTGTGAATGTAGATGGCTAGTTCTGAATGTTATCTGTGCATGACAAGAGGAGGTAGCCCAACTCAGTCCAAGAAGATGGTCAGATTCTAGTCATTATTTTATCCAAAAAGCAGTTCTCAGACAGCTTGCAGACTGTATCAGTACATATATCTAAACAGAGTGGGAAATTAAATTACAAAGAAAAGATAAAACTACTTCATGAAGTGAAGTGTACACAAATTACCTGATCACCTGGCTTCCCTCCCTCACCCGGAGGACCTGGTGGCCCAGGCAAACCCTGTAAAAAAGAAAAAAAATGTTATTAACATGATAGAAAGTTATGTAAATCCAGATTTAACTAAGACTCTGAGAATGTTAATGTAGTATTATCCTCAGCACAAGAGTATGCCCTCAGAGAGCCCCAAGCAATACAGCTACATGAACATTGCAAAGAAGTGTTTCCCCCTATAAATGTAGATGGCAGCCCTTCTTTAACATTTGTAGGACACATGCATATCTGCCTTAAAAAGTAACGTTATCTTTTAACAAATATTGACTTAATTAAGACTTCATTATCAAAACAATTATCTTGCTCCATATTTGGAACATCTTTGGAAAATCTCCAAATTAAAACTGAAAAACAACAAAGGTTTTCCCAAGGGATACAGAGCTGGTATTTAAACCTCTACCAGTTCAGTTTAGTGCATGACTGACGTGAAGGCTAAGTATCACTAATTATCCTGAACATCATTGCCTTAATTCTGAAGCTGTGTTTTGTTACACACCACTTGACTGAATTTCTCCAATTTAAGTTGATAAAGACATGCCCATTTATTTTTCTTCTTTAAAAAGTAATGAATGCACATACCTGAAACCCTGTAGGACCTGGAGGGCCTTGTTCTCCTCTTTCTCCTGCCAGACCCTACATATAAGAAAGTAGTAAGTATACAGTAGAGGAATATAGGCCAGCTCCATAATTTGTCTTCTCTCTGAATATGCATATTTTCAGTTACATATTTGTTCATGATACATTTTTACTTACCTTGGGCCAAGACAGACCCTATCTAAAAGTTGTAATAAGATGCATTATATTTCTTTAAGATCCTCCTCCCAAAAATTCTGTGCTTACAGGAAAACACTCTCAGTTCCATTGAAAACAAAGAAGGTAGGAAAATGAACTATGAGAAAATTTTGCTTCTTGCACTATTTTTTGTAATGGTCAGTGAGAGGAATTAGACTACTAATATATCTCTTCTTCAATACAAAGCTTCCCATTTTTCTAGAAAAACATTTTCTTTAGTTGTTCTTAGGATTTTTTGCTTGGAACCATTAACTGGCATGAAGATAGACAGAAACAGAAGCAGAAAGAGTAAGGAATGGATGGAGCGACAGGCGGACGGGCAGAGTGCTACAAGTTGACTCACTGGTGGGCCGACAGGACCAGAAGGACCAACTTCACCGTCTTTACCAGGGGCTCCCTAAATTAAAATGACATAGGAAGAAGTCTTGTATAGTGAACCTATAGAACAGAAAAGCATAATTTTCTGTTATCACTGCAAATAACAGTCACACTCACTCTCTGTCCTGGGACACCTGCATTGCCTGCTTCTCCAGGTTTTCCAGGATCACCCTAATTTGCAGAAATAAAAATTACTATTTTTAGATAGTGTTTTCATCCATTAAAATATATGTAAATGTTTAAAGTTAAACAAATCTTGGGTACCAGGTGCCATACTCACACTGCTACCCTTTGGCCCAGGAAGGCCCATGCTGCCTGGCTGACCTCTGATTCCTATTGAACCTGCTGGACCCGGACGTCCATCTTCTCCAGGAGCACCCTATAGAGATAAAGCATTTTCCACATTAAATTATGAATATTTGTATTCATATGAACCTATTTACCCCTGGAAAATATTTGTATATATAAAAAAATAACATTAACCTGGTTTGGCGTTAACAGTTTTTCGTCGAAATGTCTTTAAAGCAGACACAGCTTTAGCCATACTGCTGGATTTAACTGAATACTATGCAATTACTATCACTGAGCCATTATGTACAAATACTTTATCGTTTCTTTAAAGGGACAGTAAAAAAAAGATATTTAGTTCAAAATGGTTTAAAAATATTGCAGTAGCTGCTGAACAACAGGCACTGCTACACAGACAAAACTAAAGGAACATTATCTGCACTAATTTTGGAGTTGGGTATCTAAAGTGAACAGTTAGAATATGAACCTTCAGAACTCAAGAAAAGTTAGTAAACATTAACAAAAGTGATTTCAATTAGTTTGGACCTGTGAATTACTGTGGCATTTACTAAAAGGACTAATTTTTGTGTCACTTACCAAGGGGCCAAGTTTTCCTTCAGGGCCTTGAACACCTGGATTTCCTGTCAAACCCTACAAGTGGAGTAATATTGGTGTTAAGGTTGTGCATATAGTTCTAGAAAGAAGAAATGTAAACAAATCCAAAAGATATGCTCAGTTACTACTATAGTACAAACTTGTCTGTATCAAGGGTCTTTATCCTCATCTTCAATTCACAGCTTCATCCTGCACTGTCTTCGATCTTTCCTTTTCCTATTCTCCCCCTTCTTGCTTTTACACCTTTTGAGCTTCTCACGGGCTCATCTGTATTTCAACAATACCCAGTGATATATATCACATCTTATACTTGCCATTCCCTTTCTCTCCTTTTGTTATATTTCACATTGTTCTCAAATATTTTTCCTGAAAAAAATCTCTAGAGGGCATGCACCTCTCAACTATATATGTTAGCAATCACTAATTTAATGAAGGTTGGCCTTAAATTAATTTGGCCTTCAATTCACGTTTTCTGTGGCTTTACAAGCACAATTCATTCAGTTGCATTAGATCGTCTCAATCAGAGCTGTTTTTCCTTTTTTGAAGACAAATGAAACCTGTGCTTCCGAACATCAGCAGGAAAAAACACAGCTATTTTGGACTTTACCCTTTTAAGTAGCCCCATCAAAATTAACCTGTCTTTGTGCAACAACTTCTTAACTCTGCAAAGTATACTGTTGCCTTTTGAAAATGAAAAATGTCGTAGTTTATAGTGTACTGGTATCAGTTCCTTACCCTTGCACCTGGGAGGCCAGGTTCACCAGGACGCCCAGGATCTCCCTGACCTCCTTTAGGACCAGAAGAACCTGCTGGACCACGCTCTCCTTGTGCACCCTAGAAAGACACCATTGGGCTACTAGTTAACAGGTAGACCAGTGACAGTAAGAGAAGGCTAAGTAAAACAGGTATCTTCTATTAAGGACGTATTTTTGCAAACAGAGTTCCAAAACATTAATACTTTCATTTTATTTTTTTTCCCCCAAATTATTATTTACATATATCTGTATAATTTAACAAATGACCCAATAAAAGATGGACACTTTAACTTCATTTACCTTTGGACCAGGCAAGCCATCAGAACCTGGAAAACCACGGTTTCCAGGAGCACCCTAGGAAAAATCATAGATACAAGATTATTAGCTTAATTTCTACAAAACTTATGGCAAATGAAGTACTAGAATTATGGTTTGAGGGTTCAGTTCATTTCCTTACAACTTGCATATTTCAATACTTTAAACTTGGGTGTTTTGCCACTTAGAATGGCATTCATGCATGCTCAACAGCTCCTTTCATGTGAACGGCCCTACTGAAAGCAATATGACCATTTTTACAGGGTTACAAAAAAAACCCTGCAGATTAGCTCATCCTATCTCCATCATTTCTCCTACCATAGTATCCTGTGCACTTAATCCACAAATGAAAACATCCAGTGTAAAAAACAATGCACAGTACTAATGCTGTTAGGAAAATCAAGTCTGACTACACCCAGAATGAAACTGTAAGAAGCTTCATGGCTATGTCAAGAAGTTTTTCAGCTTAGCAGTGCATCTCTCAAGAAGTATTATTCCTTTGGATTGCTTACCCTCTCTCCAACAGGACCTGGAGGACCAACTGACCCTGGATCACCTCGAGGACCTCTTTTCCCTTCCTCACCTACTGGGCCAGTGGGACCCTGGGGACCTTGTGGACCCTAGTGAAAGTAAAATGTTTTCAAACAAACATTGTTAAGCTCACCACTTCTCAGGCATATTGAAACAGACTGTCTTCTAGACATCATAACTATTTTTCCAAATAAAGGAGAAAAGAAATAGGTTTCGAATGAATTAAAAATGCAGCTTTTCAGCATCAGCTTTTCTCTTTTACATTGTTCATAAGTTAATATTTCGCTAAGAAGTGCACTAGGAATAAACTGCAATTCTTCAGTTCAGGTGTACAGTGCTGCTTATAATCACCTACACACAATAATTTGTATTTATTATTATCAATTGGACAAGCTGCAAAGGGTTCAAAATTCAGTGACACTTTAGTAGAAATTCTCAAAGGAGATGACAGTCAGTGGTATGAAACCTTTACTTCCTCTGTACATTTTTGACAGTTATTACATGATCATATACTAGTGAGAAAGAAAAAGTAAATATTGTTTGACAAGTCAAATTGACTCCAACTCTACAGAATCACCTTTCTTCTAAAATTCACATGGTTACACCATGGAATTAGACACATTCTCAAAAAATCTTCCACAAATATTAGCTGTGGGCTAAACAGCTATTCATATCATAAATTTATGAACATTCTACAGAAACCTCAGTTGATGCACTAATTGGTTTTTCTGCCCTTGAGTCCCATAAGGCTTATGTTCGGTAGGCGATTTATGACATCGAAGGACCTGCTTCACCATTCATCATTAGTACTGTCTAGTCAGGTTCACTGAGGTTTGTTGTCCAAAACAGTTACTCTCATGATTACCATCATCAGAAGTGTCCTGAAAATTGTAAGAATCTACTCAAAATATTCATAAATGCATTTCTGATGCTTTTTCATCTTACAAAGCATACAGAGACTTACAGGTTCACCTTTGGGTCCTGCTTCTCCCTTGAAACCTGGGACACCAGGGTCTCCCTAGGAACAAACACATGAGTAACACCCCGAAGGTTAAAACTCTGCATAAATCATTTGACCATTTTGTACTATGCTATGAAGCAAAAATACATTTCCTAGTTTAGTAACTAGCTGTAGGCAATATAATAGGATGCTTATAATGGTTTGTCTTTCCCCTTAGTGTTCTTGTCTATTAGGATGCTATTAAGAAAAAAACTTAAATGAGACAATTTCAGGAGATAACTGTTCCAGTGTGCTGAGGTTAATATAAACACTCTTCTTTCTTAAACCTCTAAGAAAGCAAAACCAGTATTTTGGGGGCACAGGAGTTTCACAAGATCTGAATCCCCGCATACAAACTTGCATGTTATTACTTTGTTTAAAGGAACTGCACTGCTAATCACTGTTTTAAGTTTCACAGAGTGACACATTTGCAAGACATCACAATTCCCACAAAGACGTCATTACCGGTTGCCCTCGGATACCAGGTGGGCCACTACTGCCTTGTGGTCCTGGGGAACCCAGTGGACCTGTTAAGCCAGGGGGGCCTCCTGTGCCCGGAGATCCCTACAAATAGAAGGAACAACAAGCACAGTAAGGAAACATAATAAAAATAAGGAAATAAAATAAATTCACTTACGCAATTTCTTCAACAGGGAATACGATCACTTACAGAAGGGCCTTTAGCACCTGGCGAACCATCTGTTCCTTCAGTACCCTAAAAATAATGTACCAATCATGAAAATTAATTTTAGTTAGGAAGATATCAATAACAACAGGAGAAGACAGTTGTTTTATCCACTTTACAGGACTAGAGAATAAATGCTATTAAATGAATACAGTAACATATGCTCTACTTGAGCAAATGCTACTATTGAGTAACAAAGCATGAAAGTCAATGTGACTTTTAATCTTTGAGATCTTATATGTTTAAGCTTAAGCTTTAAAGCGCTTCTAGGATTGAGACTACAGCAAGCTGCGAAACTTTTAGTATTCCAAGTTGTTTCAATTAAATAATGAAAAGGTTTTTTGAAGAAAAATAAGCACTAAACAAATGACTGAGATCTTTCCTTTCCTTGGAAAAAAGTAACGTGAGCAAAATGCACTGTTTATCAAGTTCAGTATTAAAATCCCCTAGAAGGAGGCAACACACACAAGCTGAGCACTTGAGGAACTCATTTTAATGTACTCACAGGAAGACCTTGTGATCCAGCTGGGCCCTGTGGACCTGTTTCACCTCTTTGTCCTTGAGGACCTTCAGGGCCACGAGGACCTGTTGGACCAGCTTCACCCTAAGATTTCACATGAGAAAACAACTGGAGATTATTTTGCTTTAAAAGGTAGTGCTACAAAGTAACTAATGAGGAATATTGAGTCTATGAAAGAAAAACAATTAAGGTTTTGAAATACTTTATTTTCCTAAAATATAATTTTGCTTACCTAATTCTGCTTCTACTATGTCCATGTGAATGCAAACATTAAAAATACAAATGGAATTTTTCCTCAACATACACAAGGACAAGGAAACTTTCTACAGAGAAGCAGCACTATATCCAGTGGCCCAAACCGTAAAATAATTTGGATATATATCTGTAGTAAAAATCGCAGTATGTATCTGTAATTTGAGAAGGTTTTTCAGTTTTCTTAACAGCTGAGGCTTAAAATTTATAAATTATAACATATCTGGGTGTTTGAGTTTTTTCACAGTATGAGATTAACTCACTGTTGCAGCACGATATTAGATACAAAATCCCTGTAGGACTGGACTGGATGCTCTAATAAAAAAAAAATCCTCTTGGCATCTCCTTTGAATTTTATCTTTATGTAGGTAATTTGGCTTTTGGAACTGATGGCTGTTAATATGTCTTCATAACTGAAGTCCATATTGTCTTTGTATAGTCTGCTTAGGTTTTATGAGTTCAAAGCAGCTATTCCAATTTTACATCATCTGATGATCAAATTTAAAGGGAGCCCCTCCTTTTCAAAAGCTTTGATTAATGACAGCTCCTCCAACATTTATTCAAGGATTAAGTAGTGCTTAGCCATACCAAAACATTTTATAACATGCATTAAAAAGGTCCATTATTTAATTGTATGCATTTTGTTAATACACTCATTAAGGTTTGTTTCCAAAAGAACTGTTTCAGGAATGTTGCCAGCTTCACAACAACAGAAAACATCTGCTGAACTTGGCTACCAGACTAATTGATAGTTACTTCTTGTATAATTTTTTCCAGCCTTGTTTTAAGAGTGTAAATGAACAAAGAAGAACAACTGGGGGGAGAGCAAGTATAAGAAGTATAAGGAAGCTGTTTGAGTTGTCTTTTCTATGTTTGCAGACACGTTCTCAAGCATAGGAAAAAAAAATAAATTGAGCACTTCCTTGAAAAACAAGAATGTCCCACAAAGATAGTGCTGCAGCCAATGAAAGTTTTCCATTTCAGCCCTAGCACACAGTGCCACAGAAGGTGGTAAACATCATTTGCTCTATTGTGATGAACTGCAGTACATCTCTGTTGGGGTTCAAGCACTCTCCATACCAGTCTCTACATCTCAAAAAGTGTTCTGGGCTGAAACTGGAAGTTTCAGCACTAGAAGGCACTGATTCCATTCTGTCTTAGACTAGTCCTCGCAAGTTAATTTGTAATAGTGCATCATGTTACTCTTTGAATATGCAGGACAAGACTCCTGAGAGACATGAGAGTCATATTATAATTACCCATTACCTCAAACAAAAGCAATAGCAAAGAAAGTATCTGAACTGCTGTGAATTGCAATTGCTATATTTAGCTTCTGATTTCTACCTTCTGTTTCAAGGTCTTGACTAAGACTGATTTCACAGCAACCTGTGAAATCTTAGGGACCTATATACCTGTCAGTCTGAATTCTGTGTAGTCTAGTGTAATTTTTTTAATTCTGTGTTGTTAGCCATATTAAAAAGACTTTTATTTTTTTAATTTTTTTTTTACCTTTACACCAGGAGCACCTGGAAAACCTGGAGAACCAGTTATGCCCAGTGGACCCTATAAAAGACAGACACACAAAGCTGTAATTCTGCAGTTTAGATCACACACAGATGTGTATCTAATCACTGGGTATATATGATTCTGAGATTAAATGTATTATTTTGTCATACAACATTTGTTAATAAAAATACAATAGTAATGATTAATATCATTTTTCTAAGCTATACATTTATGGAATTGTGGTGCAGTATTTATTTTAATAATGTATTTACTGCCTTCAGAAAAGTTACAGCTCTTGATTCAGCTATTAATGCACAAATTGCAACATACACAGTTGACAATTTTTATAGCGATTGTTTTTCAATTCTATTTTTTAACAAAATATTACATTCTCTTTTTGTATCTATGCTACTGTGGTATGGTAATGAAAAGATTAGATATTTGTTAAGCAACCACAATTTGTCCTACAGAATGCTGCAAAGGAGAATTAATTTTTTTAAACCTAAAATAGTAATCTAGAAGAAAAGAGAAATACAAGCCATAGCTACACTGAAACAATTGGGTTGCTAGACAAGATTTTTAAAGTAAGCGGCGTGATGAGTGACAATACAATTACAGCTTATGCAACTACATGCCCTGCTTCCTACTCTTCTGCCCCATTGAGATTTCCAAAGTCAGAGACAAATTTGTTTGCAAACTTCAAAATACAGATTTCTTACTAAACTTGTATGCCTGTATAGACAAAGACATACATCAGTGACGGTCTACTGCTTGGATCTTTGTTGAGAGATAGGCAGGTATTTCTGGACAAAGAAGTGGAGGAAAGGCTGGGTTCTGCTACACCACGAACAAGAGTGCCATGAAGAGGAGGTCCATCTTCATCTCCCTAAACCAGTACAGCTCTTCCCAAATAGCGTTCTGTCTTGAAATAGTCGATGATGTATCCAAGAAGGGCTGACAGCTTGCACAGACCATAGTATCGATGTGGCTACATTATTTCTGGTTCAAAAGCCAAAGTCTTGGTGCATTGCCCTGCAGAGTGTAGATGCACCTCATTGGCCGTGAGGACATGAAAGTTTGGACAGGGATGCAAATAGTTGGTGCTGCATTACATGGCAGACTGTCCAAACTCACTGGAAAGCAAACACTTGAATACGCCTGTACGGTATGGCACAAACCTTGTTTTGCTAAATGGAAAGACTCCCAATAAAGGTTTTTAGAGTAAATTTGTGAATTGTTTTCATTTTTATAATGCCTTTTATAATGAAGAAGACATTCAACAGAAGACCTTTCTACTGTATTCTAAACTCTCTGGATGGCGGCACACAGTGGTTATAAATATTCACTACAATGCTGTTCCCAGATGATACTTCTTTATCTTTCCCTCATCTTCTCTCTTTTTATGCAGTATGATGCATACTGTTAAAAAGTGTTCTATATAAAAAAGTTCTGATGACAAACTTAATAGGAACAATCTGTCCCGCTAAGCATTAATTGTACTGGATTTCTACAGAACTAATGTAACAGCTCACTAAGTAATTTTCTGAAAACCTGTGTCCCAGTTTATTGAATCACAAATGCATGTCTGCCAAATCTCTCTCTCTCATTGCAGGAAGAATTTCAGAATTACACTATATACTGTACTGACCCAAATAACACTGCATTTCATTAACACTTCCTCCAATGAGAAACATATGCATTAAGTACCAGAATCTTCCTTGTGACGTTACATGGGATTTTACAAAAAATGTTAGTTGAGCCATTATCATGCCCAGTGTGGCTCAGCTCACATATTATGCAAATAAAAATGTCAAGCTCCATGTAGAACTTCATAGCTCAGGACCCAGCTTGTTTTAAACTTTATAATTGCTGCTCAGTACTGAAAAATCACTCGTTTCAAATTTCTTCTAACAAGTTACCCTTCTTTCATGATACGCTTAAATAATTGGGTTTTGTAGCTGGCAGACATTACACTCATTTTTTGAACTTCAATTATTGTTAACTATTTCTTAATTAACCTTGTAATAAAACACCATTAAGATGGTGACATCGAGACTTATATCAAAGAGCATGCACAGAATTAAATTTTAATTGTGGGCAGGTGGGCTTTGGGGTTTGAAAAAAAAATCTTTTTGGTGCAGTGGGTTTTGGGGGTTTTGTTTGGTTTGGGTTTTTTAATGTTGAATATCATAAAATGGTAAAGGTTCATGTTGGCAGCATAAACATACAGAAACTGTCAAGCACATCCCAGAATTAATGCTTTTAAAAAAGAGGAAAAAACCCCCAAACAAACAGAACACATTTTTAAGGTGGAAGCTGGCCTTGCACAAATACTACAAAACCCTCATAAGCTTTCATTTCTGTCTGGAAAGCTGCCTGGCAGAAAGGGACCTGGAGGTGTTGATCAACATGAGCCAGCAGTGTGCCCAGGTGGCCAAGAAGGCCAATGGCATCCTGGCCTGCATCAGGAATAGTGTGGCCAGCAAGAGTAGGGAAGTGATTGTGCCCCTGTACTTGGCACTGGTGAGGCCATACCTCAATTACTGTGTTCAGTTCTGGGTGCCACAGTATAAGAAAGCCATCAAGGTGCTGAAGCAGGTCTAGAGAAGAGCAACTAAGCTGGTGAAGTGTCTGAAGAACAAGTGTTATGAGGAGTGGCTGAGGGAACTGGAACTATTTATTCTGAAGAAAAGGAGGCTGAGGGAAGACCTTATCACTCTCTGCAAGTCTCTCAAAGGATGTTGTAGAGAGGTAGACACTGTAGAGGTACTCACAAGTAACTAGTGACAGAACAAGAAGGAATGGCCTCAAGCTGCTCTAGGGGAAGTTTAGACTGGACTTTGGGAAATTTTTTCACTGAAAGGCTTGTCAGGCATTGGAACATTCTGCTCAGGGGAGTGGTTGAGTCACATTCCCTGGATGTGTTTAAAAGCTGTATACTCGTGGTGCTTGGGGCTATGGCTTAGTGGTGGTCTTGGTAGAGTAGGGTTAATGATTGGACTCAATAACCTTAAAGGTCTTCTCCAACCTAGATGATTCTATGATTTGTAAAAGTAACAAGTATTTAACTGTATGCATGCAAATATTCCCACTTCCTTCCTCACCCATTTACTCATGTAAATTAACTCCAATGCATTTTGCAAATGCACTGTGAGATTGGATCCCAGGATTGAAACCATCACCCTTTGAAACACTGGCATCCACAGTTTAAACCGTCAGTCATCTTCAGCCCTGCTACAATTGTTTGAGAACTACTACAGTCATGCATACCAGGCTGCCTCAGATGGCAGACATTCACACACAGACTTTGGGTTCTTCAGTCCAATGTGCAACTGACTGCCCATCATTACAAGGCTATCTTTCACAAGTTTGGTAACGGCTCAGTTGCAGGTAGGAAGTTCTGCTACCGGTGAGTGGCATCTCTTCTTGCTAGAATGGGTGCAAATTCCTTTGTCAACTCTGTATGTGAAGTAAGATAACAAGCAAACTGTTTTATATTACAGTGCGTATCTTTAAGACACTTGCCTCCATACAACATGGACCCTGTTTCATAAAAGCAGCCAAGCATCACCCCTCCAGGGAAGATGCTATAGTCTACTCCTCTGCAAATTAAAACCTTTAGAAGAAGCAAACTACAGAGTATTATTTCTCAGAGGACAGCAATAAAGCTATGATGAGTAGAACTAGAAATCATTTACAGATAATTCCAGGTGCACTTACCAACAACTGTCAATGGGTTTTTTGTGCCTCTCTTGGTAGTGTCAAAAGGCAAGTGGCAAATATAAGTTGGAAAAAAAAAAAAAAAAAAAAAAGACAACTGTCCTGGTTTGAGTGAGAACAGAACTAATTCTGTTCAGTGATTTTACTTTTCAACTCAGTTCTTCTAACTAACTGCACTTTCTGAAAGTAGCAGCATGTTTTTGCAGACAGTTGTTGCAGCAAAAAACATTTGCAGCATGGTTTTCCTAGCAGTAACAACACCCGATGTTTAGAGTTAGTACCAAGGGTTGGGGTGCAGACCAAGGCCACTGCTGGATCTTGGGTACCACATTGGGGGGTGCAAAAAGGCCACACCCACAGGGAGGAGTGGACAGGACAGGTGACCCCAAACTGACCAACGAGGGATTCCATCACATGTACGTCATATTTGGTATAAAGCTGAGGGATCACAAGGGTTCTGCTTGTCTCAGCTCGACTCTTCTGGCTTCTTCTCACTTCTTCAATGGGTGGCATCCAAGGATGACTCTGTCCGTTCTGCCTTTGATTCTGGTCTGCATTCCTTGAATCCAGTAACAGAATCCAGCTCCTGAACACGGTTCCCATCTGCCACTGGGCCCAGTCTGGGACTTTCCCAGTGCCTGCTCTACAGTATCAGTGGTGACAGTGACATGATTGCCATCGGGGGGGTTGGGTTCAATACCGCTTTTGTATAAATTTGTATATATTCCATTTTTATTATTATTATTTTCAGTTTCATTAAAGCTGTTCTACTTTCCTTTCCTAATCTCTAAGTGTCTCTCCCTTATTCCCTTTTCTCTTTCCCTCTCGGGAGAGAGAGGGATTAACAAAGAGCATCTGTTATGGGTCTAGTAGGGTAACCTGACCCTAAACCATGACAGTGATGAAAAAAGAAACCTACCATTGGTCCTGGCTTCCCAGGCATACCATGCTGGCCACGTCCACCCTAGATATAAAAATGGACAAGACATAACATTTATAAGAACTCTAATTATTTTTTTTAATTATTATTTTTTGTTAGCATTTCTGATAACAGCCATACACACTAAAGTGACCAAAGAAATGCTGGATTGCAGAGACCTCTAAACACTGGCATGAAAAACATCTGGAAGAAATTATGCTCCCTCTCAAGTAGATGGATTTCTCTATTTTCAGAGAGGCCAGTATTTTGACAGTGTAATTGTATGGAGCACAGAACATAAATGAAGCACATAAAAGTCATGGGAAGAAATGCCAGAAAAAGCAACCCTTGACACTGGACATAAAATAACAGAAAGAAATATCTACTCAGATATGATCTCATGTAAAGACTAATCCCTCTTAGCTGAAAAACAAAACAATTTTTAAGAAAAGAGCTTTACTATATGGAATTAAATTATAAGACTTAATTTAAATTAAAAGTCTAAATTTTAATTTAAATCTTTTTTCCAGACAATATCAATACGTATTATTTCCAGTTCAGTAATTTTTGGTGAAAATAGGCTCTCCAGAAAAACTTCACAGAAACAAGAATTTTTTTGTATCACAGAAAAAAGGTGTTGTGAGGGCATTTGGCCTCATAGGCAGCGCTGGTATACGAAATTACCAGCTAGCATTCTCCATTCAGAACTGGGTTTGACTTTTGAAAGTCACATGAATAAACACTTGCAGACTTGAGGATTTAAATTGAAGTAAAACATTTTAAGAATGAACAAGGAGAGAGAAGAAGAGATCCTACTTACAGGGGCACCCTGTGGTCCAACTCGACCTCTTTCTCCAGGCATTCCTCTAGGTCCCTTGACGAGAGAACAAAAAAATGCAAAAAATGCATTACTTATTGTCTCATCATGGCAGAATAACAAAAAGGGTTGCATAGTTCACTTGACTTTTCCCTCTATAGTGGACAGAACACACACCACCCTCTTTTTCTTTTTCTTTTTTTTTCTTTTACATATTCTTCAGTTTTCCTTTGCTTCAATTAAGTTTTGCACTGTATCACTCTTCAGCAATTTTATGATCGGTCTTTATTTACTTTTAACAAGAAGATGATTACGTTCACTGAGACTACAAGCATGATAAGGACTGGTGATGTGAACAACAATTCCATAACCAAGTTACCTTTTTACTTCCTTCAGGTGTAGCTTATCTTGTCGTATAGCAGGAAAGAAGTAGGAGTTAACATAAGTCCTTGCAGACTCACAGGCTTGCCCAGTGGAAATCTGATAGACTGTAATTTCTCTGCTTGTTCAAACAGTGTGTCTAATTTTAAACACATTAGAATAAATTCTGTACATACTCACCAAGATCAATAATGCAATCTCATTTACTATGAGATTCACAAGCTAGGCTCCACTGAAGCGTTATTACATTCTACGTGACACAAGATAGTGCTTTGCAGAGATACATCATTATCTGATATCAGAAAGGTGCTTTACTTCCAGAAGCACTGCTGAGAGTCAATTTTTGGCATGTTACCCTGCTCACAAGCATTCAGTTGTCCAAAACCACATCTGAAGGAAAACTACTCTGAGGAAAAGTTTCTTGGTTTTATTTCCATATCATGCATGCTTATCCTCACTGTAACCTCCAAAATCCTCTGTCCATGGTTTTCTTAGCTAGTGCATTTCTGACCTAAATCATTCCATTACTATCACAGATCAACCTAATCCAGGGCAATCCCATTGAAATCACTCCACATGAAGCATCAGTGTGTAAAAAAAACCAACATTGTCACACGAGCAAGCAATCACAAAACCTACATTCAAGTTAGTGTTGAGCCTTCAGATTTATCGTTGTTGTCTATGTCTGTAAATTGCAAAGAGTAACAGCTTATAGTGGGTTAAATCTACTGTTAGTGTAATAGAAAACAAAGTCTTACTAAGAGAAAGTTTGGCTTTATGACATCAAGAACAGATATTAAGACCTTAAAAGTCCTCTTGGCAATAGTTTTTACAATTTTAAAGCCACTTCAGTAATACACAATGCACATGACACTCACTAGAGGACCCGTTGCACCCATGGCACCTGTTGGCCCGGATTCTCCCTGAAAATGGAAAAGAAATGACATCATTTGAGGAAAGAGGTTAGAGGAAAATGAAGTTGCACGTTTCATCCGTGTCCTCTGGACTTATGCTAGACTGAAGAAGCAGATGTGCACGCTCATCTGTGTGCATCCAAAGGGCACCATCCCTATGATGATGGGAAATGCCACAGTTACAAATTCTCAGCGAAGCAGACTTAACTCTGACCTGTTCTAATAGCTCATACTGCCTACTGCTCTGTTTCTACCAAGTCTTTTGCTGTTGTTGCCACCACAGAAACTGGTAGGCAATCTCAGGAAACAAATATTTTCTTACACAAACTCTCCTTAGATACTGATTTCACATTTAAATTTAGATTTTGGAAGATGCACTTCATTTAGTATGTTTTTAATGAAAATACCTTTGCTCCAGCGGCTCCAATTTCACCTTTTGGACCATCAAGTCCTTTCAATCCCTGTAAGAGTTATAAAAATATGGAGAAAGTATATTTATATATGTACACACAGACAGAGCATTCCTACTATTATTGTTAAAATAACTCTATACTAAAGTGTTAAGAATGGATCTGAGGTGGCAATAGCAAGAAAGGAAAAAAAAAAAATTAAAAAAACCCAAACAGATGGAATAAAGCTTTTAAACATTTCCTAAATGGAAACCATTTGTACGAGGTACATTTCCTTGGATTCGGTTTCCTTTTTTAAACAAGAATGTTTAAAAAAAAAATTTTAAATAACAAGAAGGAAGCTCTGAGCCATAGGAAACCTATTTATTCCTCCCAAAAGTAAAATTCTGGCCAGAAAACTTGGTAATTTGTAATGACTCCATGTTGCAAACATAGCCACCTCTCAAGTTCTCCACCCTAATGCAAGACTTGCCAACAAAGTGAGAGAACTGTCAGGTTCGTGCCTCCTGAAGCTTGGCAGGGCTCATGCAAGCTCTTTTCAGATTACCAGAACAACTGAAACTAGAGTGAAGAAAGAACTAGAGAATAATACAGAGCTCAGCTTAAAGGGGAATAGCACTGATTTTCTTCAAGGCCCTCTTTCTCTCAAATCCCAATGATTCTGCTAAAACTGGGAGGACTAGAAGTGTAGTCCAATTTATGACTAATACAATAGCAGTTGAGTATCTTTATACTGGAACTGACTGGAAACATCATCTACGAGGAGGGGGAAATATTTTTTCTTACCCTGTGACCTTTGAGACCTGGGAGACCAGGAGCTCCAGGAAACCCTCGAGGCCCCTAAGTAGGAAAAAGAAAAAGAAAATAAAATCCTTATTGCTGTAGATAAACTTAGTGATAATTCTGTTAACAGGGAAGAAGCATTAACACTAACAAAACTAACACTCCTTCACCTTGGTGACATGCTGTAGTGAAGCACCGCATTTGAGCGGGTCACAGATGATACAGCATAACATGCTATGAAGTTAGACAGTAGCATCATATACATTTTCACTGATATTAAGAGCTTTATTGCTTCCATTGTTGTATGATCAAACGTCAAATAGAAGTAATAACTAGTGGTAGATAAGTTTCAAGCTTAATATGAAGAAACCTTAATGGAACAGAGATCAAAACTGAAGAGCTATGATTTAAAATAAAATAGAACCTTGAGACCAAACTGCAAACTGTACATGTTCTTTCAGAATGTCAGTCAAGTAGCATGAAAAATAACTGCTGTTAAAACACATTTAACAATTAAGCCAAAGTTGCCTTGCACTTAGTTTCCTACCATGTTTCCCAATTTCTCTTTCAGGAAAGATCAAGTAATGGAAGGGAGCTAGGCGCTCTGAGTTAGAATATTGCTCACATGAATTTATAATGGAAATCATACTTTTAGACAACAAAAATTCAGTAAACTGTTTAAACACATCATTTCTTCCTTTATGGCACCTCTGAACTAAACTTCTCAAAAATATTACAGTTTATACCTTTCAGCATAGCAAAAATCACAAAGCTGTATTACAGAAAATGAAGCATCATGAAGCAACACTGATATTCAGAAAAGCAAAAAAGAACATCTGTGATCTCAGCATTAGAGAAAAGAACTTCACGGACAGGCAAGCTGTTTCCTTGTTAGCATCAAGGAGCATAGAAAAGGTCTTTGTCTTCCAGTTGTCAATTACACAGATAATGTTTGATCATAAAGTTCAGTGAGAAATTAATCCAGAGTTTGCAGACTTCTAAAGGGAAAATCATTTTATAAAGGTATAAAATTTCTGAAAAGAACATCTTAGAATGCTTAAAATTAGCCATACTCAGTGAGTTTCTCAGTGAAGAATAATCTCTGTTGTCACACAAGGTCTTGCATGTAAATTTGAAAGTGTACAAATTATGTTTGTTCAGATTCAATGTAGCCCATAAAAAGGAATTATTTAGCCTGTATGCCACTGTACTCAGTGGCATATGCTTATCAGCTTACAAGGCCAGGGCAACCAAATGATGAAGCACTCACATGTGACAAGTCACATGGCAATAAGGTAAATCATGTACAGTGAGAATCAGCCATCACAGAATCACCCATTTGGCATGGCTGGAAAAGACCTCTAAGATCACTGCATCTAACCATCAAGAAGAAAAAAAACAAAAGACAAAAAAACCCACACTACCCACAACAACAAACAAACAATCAAACACACAATAACAACAAAAAACAAACAGGAAAAAAACATAAAACAAAATAACAACAACAAAAAACCACACCAAAAAACAAACAAACAAAACCAAACCAAACAAACAAAGCAAAAAAAACCAACAAAACCAAAGTAAAAAAAAACACCTTGCCATCCTACTAGAGGACGTCCTGAAGTGCCTCATCTACACATTTCTTTAATACCTCCCTGGGAAGCCTGTTCCAGTGTCTCACTACCCTTTCAGTAGACATTCTTCCTAATGTCTAGTCTAAACCTCCCCTGGTGCAACTTCAGGCCATTTCCTCTACTCTTGTTGTTATTTACTTGAGAGAAGAGCTGCACCTACTTCACTACAACCTCCTTTCAGGTAGTTGTAGAGAGCAATAAAGTCTCCCCTCAGCCTCTTCTTCTTCAAACTAAACAATCCGAATTCCCTCAGTCTCTCCTCATAGGATTTGTTCTCCAGACCACTCACCAGCTTCATTGCCCTTCTCTGAACTCACTCCAGCAACTCAATGTCTTGTGGTGAGGGGCCCAGAAATGAAGGTACTGAGTACAGGGGCAAGATCACTTCCCTTCTCCTGCTGGCCACACTATTTCTGATAAAGGCCAGGATGCCATTGGCCTTCTTGGCCACATGGGCACGCTGCTGGCTCACGTTCAGCTGGGTGTCAGCCAGCACCCCCAGGTCCTTTTCTTCTGAGCAGCTTTCCAGCCACTCTTCCCCAAGCCTGTAGCATTGCCTGGGATTGTTGTGGCCAAAATGCAGGACCCAGCACTTTGCCTTGTTACACTTCAAACAATTGGCCTCAGGCCATCAATCCAACCTGTCCAGATCCCTCTGCAGAGCCTTCCTACCCTCAAGCGAATTGACACTTCTAGCCGATGGTGTGTCTGCAAAGTTGCTGAGGAAGCACTCCATCCCCTCATCTGAAGTTATTGAACAAGACTGGCCCCAAAACTGAGCCCTGGGGGATATCGCTGGTGACTGGCCGACAACAGAATTTACCTCCATTTACTACAACTCTCTGGGCCTGGCTGGCCAGCCAGTTTTTAACCCAGCAAAGAGTACACCTGTCTATGCCATGAGCCACCAGCTTCTCCAGCAGAATGCTGTGGGAGACAGTGTCAAAGGCCTTATTGAAGTCTAGGTAAACAACCTCGACAGCTTTTTCCTCGTCCACTAGGCAGGTCACATGGTCCTAGAAGGAGATCAGGTTGGTCAAGCAGGATCTGCCTTTCCTGAAGCCATGCTGCCTGGGACAGATCCCCTGGCTGTCCTGTGCTTGCCATGTGAGCTCACTCAAGATGACCCTTTCCATAATTTTTCTGGGCACCAAGGTCAGCCTGACAGGCCTGTAGTTCCCCAGATCCTCGTTCTGGCCCTTCCTGTAGATGGGCATCACGGGTATCTCTGTAGCAGCCTATGGGCCTTGTCATTCATCAAGACATGGCACACTTCTCTGATCAACTATCAGGGTACTCAATGGTGCTCCGTACAGTGCTACGCAGCTGCTGCAAACTCTTAATGAGATTTTGTGTGTGTGCAGTTGTAGTATTTCATTCCTTCATTAGAAAGTCTTCTAAAAGATTATGGTTTTGAGCAAAACAACTTGATCTAAACAGAACAATACTTCACAGACTATATTTGCCTTGAGCAGCTTACAAAACATTGTCATTGATCCATAAAATTTAAGAGGAAAGCTTAGGAAACAACATTGCCTTGTAAAAAAATAATTTATTTCTCCAAAAGATCGTGTCTCCAGTTGCTAATTAAATTGCCAGGCAAGAGTTGACAGCTTGAAAAGAAAAGAAGGCAGCTTAAGAGATTAATATTATCAGGTGGCTTCGGTTCTGGGGTTTATCTGTCCACTTTTCAGGCACACTACAGGTCCCTTCGAGGTACAGAAACTTGACTAATGAAGGTAGAACTCTTAATACAGGTCAAAATAATACATCTGTTTTCTTTTATTTCGATAGTGAACCATGACAAGTATTCTTCGTACTACAGGTACATATTATTTGGTAATCCTTCAATCACATTTGCATATTGAAAATACATATGAAATTAATTATCTAAATCTATGATACAATCTCCTCTTCCCCTGACCTCAGACTGGTAAACAATGCCACCCCAATCTGACATCGTATTATTGTATCTGAGCAATTCCTGAACATGACTGTGAATGACCATGTGAAACGCTTGGAAATGGAGTACAACAAGTATATATTGTCATCAGTTTTATGCATATTTAATCTGTGAAACAGTTGAAACGTGAACCTGTGAAATGACTCTCAGGATTAACTCAAGAACCTCTGAATCACTTGTCTGGTCCTGAGCTGTTAGACTGATCTGGATCATTAAGGTAACACAAGTACCTGAGAAATTGAACGGAGGAGCTTTTCTCTCATTATTAAAAGATATAGTGATGATATGAATAGGAATATTTTGCTAAAATGTAAATAAACATGCTCTTACTGGAGATCCTGGAAATCCAGGCTCACCGGATTGTCCTGGTCTACCAGGTTCACCCTAAGGAAAGAATAAAAAAGGAATACATAAAAACAGCAATTACAAAAATTAACTTCTCTTATCATTCTTCCATTCAGACAAATGAGGACATTCATATCAGTATTATATATCTTCTCTATACTACAACAGTTTCAGTGATGTAAATTAACTTCATGCATGACTAGCAATGTGCATTAGACACAGTAACTTAAAAAAAGGTTTTTAACAAAGAACTGTGGGAACGAAAGACTAAGTAAAAAATGCATCACAAGATGGTGCTGCAACATAGTTTCCCTGTGAATTAATGAGGCAATCTTTTGTCATCCTCAGGCAGGGAGTAAAATTACTGTAATTTTGCATAGGAACAATAATCTAAAAATGCCTGCATTGTAGCTTGATAGTTCTCCTTCTGTTCAAATGTTTTAGAATGTGTTTAATTTCATTCTAGGTTGGTGGTTATTTTCTGTGTGATGCAATAGGAAAGAATATATGGTAGAACCAAATAAGCATATTTCAAAAATTATTCAAAGTCCTCCTGAGTGACAACCAAACATTCCTTTATATGTATCGATCAGTTCAAATATATCCATGACTCTGGGCTGCAGGAATATGAAAGGCTTCAGAAAAATAGTTTCTGGATGGAGAGAAGATAAAGTGCTTCAGAAATGAAACTCAAGAAACCCACACATACATTGGAAATGGAGGAAGTTCTTAGAGTAGTATGAAGATGTGGCTTCACTGTACTGAGAGGTAACTGCTTCCAATGATTCTTTTAACTCTTTCTACAGTATAACAGTAAAGCAGATGTTATACAAGCTATGGTAGTTTTATATACTAATATATCTGGCATCTGCAGCTTTCAACTCATTTCCAGCTTATACATTACAATTCAGATGGATTTAGTAAGCCTTGCAATAAAATCATGTATGTTTACCAGTAAAGTGTTAGGCTATTGTTGTCCATTACATATGTAGTGATGCATCATTTATAATACATACATCTTACACAGATGTGTGCATACATGGATACAGTAACAAAATCAGTTATGAATATAATAAATTATTAAACATTTTTTTAAATTATAAATACTAAAACTTTGTTGTCTGGATCCAGGTGAATGTTACCATTACAGTTCTTCTAACTCATCATGCAATCCCAAAGAGAGAAGGTGTCTCCAGTTGCCCCCTCCTAACTGTGGTATATCATTATGTTCAATTTCAAGAAAGAGGTATCAGTTGAAGAACAGACTGAGGCAAAAAAAAGTGGAGAGATAGTGCTTAAATCTTAGGTATGATGATGACAGGTAAGGAAATGATAGGAGGGTTTTGAAAAGGGTTTCTAAGATTATAGTTATGACACTGTACTTAATGAGGGGTATGATCATAAAGAAAAGTAAATAGATATAAGGAGTTACAATAGGCACATCTGCTGGTTAGTCACTGTCTCAAAGATGCAAATATTTGTTTTATTAAAAATAAAACAAGATACAAAGAATAATAAACTTACATCTTCACCGGGTTTGCCTGGAGGTCCTTCTGGTCCACGAGAACCAACTGGACCCTAAGAAATAGATATTTTTGTTGAGAAGTCAATTTTGCCATCACTAAAATATCTGTTTGCTCCAATTTGAAGTTTGGTTTTATGAAAACATATGTAGAAAAAGGATGATTGTATGCCTAAGCACACTTGCTTAATTTTGTAGCACTCTTTCTAACCACTCTGTTCCCAAGAAACTTGCATTATGTTACATAAAAATACAGGATGGTTTCTTTAGGAGAAAAAAAAATACAATAAAAAACACAGTTGCTGGTGTTGCAATTCTCTAGCTCTTGCTTTTACTTTTGAATTATTTTATCACCTCCAAAAAATAAATATTCTCATCATCCTTTGTGTAACTTACACTACCAGGTATAGTTTTACTAGTGCTTAACCATCCTCAGGTTTGTTCTGGAAAAGTAACAATGATTGTTTATACTATAATCATTATGATGCATGTTGAAAACAATTTAAATTCACCAATTCAGGGCAACGTGCTTTGAACATCTTGACTGAAGCTACTGAATAGCCTCAGCTGAGACAACACAAAATAAATATTTGTTCTAATGTAAGGAGGTATAATATATTGTTTGCCATTTTACTGTAGAAAAGTTTGTATTTATTGGTCTTACCATAGGTCCTGGATCCCCTGGTTCACCAGGTGGGCCTGTGGGGCCAGCACCACCCTAAAATTAACCAAAAATCAATAAAGTGAAAAATTCCAAAAGGATATAAGGAAATAAATTAAAATCCATCATCAGGAAAATCACAGTCCATGGGACAGTCTGATTTCTAATTCAGAACCAGAACAAATTGCAAAATGAGTGAAAGCTGGATACTAAAATCTCTCAAGCTTTTGCTAAGTCCTGTGCCTTACGTAATACCACGCCAATCCTGAAACCAGAAGTCACCATTTTCACTTCTGTGCCCTCATTAAAAAATGCTTGTTAGTTTAAAATCTTGTTAAAGGTACAACAAATCATTCTTTTTGAGTTAATTTCTGTGCACAGAGTACGTCTAGAGCAGGACTCTTGAGAGTAGCATGTTCAGATTCAGCTCTTGATGAAAATGTATTCATCCATGCATTACTGAAGATGGACATTGCCTCAGAGATGCACAGACACACCACTTCCTATGTGCTTTGCCTTCATCTCTGGCAAATTATTGTAAATGTCCTGAGGTGAAGTACTTACTTGTTTTCCTTGGAGACCTTGAGGACCTCGGGGACCTACTGGACCCTATCAAAGACATAACTTATTACACACTGGAAAACACCCTTCTCCAAGTAACACTCGTTCTACAAAGACAGCAAAATGGCCTGATAGTGACCTCCAAGACAACATTTCAATGGTCAAACCTTCTGAAAGGCCTTTACTCAGGAGACAGATGTTATGAAATAAAAATTCAGAAAGCCACAGTGGTGTAAATTCATTAGCAGCTGAAAATATGGGATTCCTTGCTTTCTGGAACCTCAGAGTCTGGGGAATCAGAGTAACAGAGCTGCATGCATAGCTCCATTGGAGAAAAAAAAAAACCAACATAATAGATTTGGAGGAAACAATCTTCCCTTGAAGGGAATGTCATTGCTCAAATTAATTTCAAAATAGAATCAATGAAAAAAAAAAAAAATGCACATTGCTGTTCTCAGCCATGAACAGCAACAAGTGGCAATGGAAGCATGTATTTTCATGAATCATACAAACTGCAAAAACAACTTCCAAATGGCTGTGGATTGTTGCAGAAAATTCAGGATTCACTTTAAAAAGTTTCATGGGATTTTTAGGAAAAATCTCATGCTTAATTGTAATTTATACCATGAAGTAAACATAATCTTGTCTGAAAATAATTCTCCTTTTTATAGTAATACAAAAATACCTATAGCAGGCAGTAACTTGCATTTTGACAGAGGTTCAAGATTTATGTCTTTTACACACAATTCATTATTTTTTACTAATTTTTACAAAGCAAATGTAGACGTGTTAGTAATATGCCATTTAAAAATTATAATCAACATCAAAAACAAACCAAAAAACAATGATTCAGCTATCATAGCCTAGCAAGGCTATCATAGAACAATGGTGGATCAATGCAAAGACAGTGAGTGTGTGCCAACTGACTTCAGCAGACTTTCTCTAAGGCCTCATGAGAGACGTAGATATTGCCTTAAAAGACATATCAACATTAAAATGAATCATATTTGAGAGTGACAAAGGAAGAGGCAGTACAAGAGAAGCAATGTCTTCAGACAAATTTAGTGAAAGGATTACACAAAACAATGGAGGGGAACAAATTACATAGGGCAAACTTTTGAAACAAATTCGTGTGTGTGCGCACAGCAAATTCACTGAAGAAAGACATTCTATGAATCCTGAAAAAATGAAATTTCTTCGAAGTAATCACCACAACTAAGGCAAAACATCAGATTATCTTTAAAACCTTACAAATTGTATTGAAACTGAGTTTCAAGGTTACTAGTGGGGACTCAGAGGGATAAAATTCAGATAGGCAAGCTCATGGCCAGTACAATCACTAAACAATGGTTTCCTGAAGAATGAATGTTAAAATTAACAACAAAGTGTGTAACAGTATATTAAAGTATCACAATG
Source organism: Actenoides lindsayi (assembly GCA_025331215.1). NCBI lineage: Eukaryota > Metazoa > Chordata > Aves > Coraciiformes > Alcedinidae > Actenoides > Actenoides lindsayi. The sequence goes on from WTSP01010092.1 coordinate 53,175, forward strand.
TGATAAATGCATGTAGTGAAAAGAGATAATTTTCAAAACAACCCCAAGAGTTCTGGCAGACACATCTTAGGGTGGTGAAATAGCTTCCACAGACGGTAAAAAATTTCACTTGTTACCATGAAGTAAAAGTAAAAGCCTAAAAGTAAAGGGCATTATCTAAACAGTGAGAGATGCTAACGATAAAACTGGACCCAGTGGAGAAATAGAATGTCTGTCTTAAAATAATGAAGTGCTTTCAGTTAACTGCTGGTTTCAGAAATATTTTTTAAATTACTACTCAAAAATAATTATCTTTGACGTTACAATGTGAAAAGAAGCCTTCAAGGTTACAGATTTGCTTATTCTGCTTTGTGTTATACCTGACACTTTTCAGTTACTCTGCAGTGACTCAAGAGAAAACCATGAGCTTTTTTTTTTACTGTACCTTACTGTTAGTAGCTGCTGTATTTCATGAGGGAAGGAAGACAACAAGAAAGCTAGAGGTGGGAAAAAACCCTTTCACTTAACAGAATTATATTTTTTTCTTTTTTTTTTCCACATACTGTGCAAAACTGCACTAGAAGACACTGTACATCCAGTTTCTAGAGGCATAGGAAGTTGAGGAGGATGAATTCCTCATTGAGTTTTTGCATATTCACTCCACTTCCACCCTGTTCTACAGTACAGGGCTAAACTGGTCTTACCACTGCACCAGGCATCAGTCCCATCTGACTACCAAGTCCAGATTTCTCATCCACTCCTGCCATCTGAGCTGAAAACGGCTGAAAAAACAAGATGGGTGATTTTAGTTGTCAGTCATTTTGATGGTTCATAAAGCAAAAATTCATGCAACTGAATCTTCGTTGTTTGCATTGGCTTTGCACCACTAAGACCTAAATTCTTGTTTTAATCATTAAAACAGAAGTTCTTCCCTGTAAATTTGAGATGGTTTAGGGCTTCATAGACATGTTGAATGCAACATGTTGTCTGCTTGCTGTTCTGACTCTACGCTCACTTGAATATAAAACCAAAGAGAAAATTACCTAAAAAAACCAAGAAAGCCCCCAGTGAAATGAGTTATTCTTTCACCATCTTCAAATTTAACTCACACCTTAAATCCACCTGCAATACTCCTTCATGTCTTCTAAGCCTTTCTTTTATATTTTCACTTATTGTGCTTCAATTTCAGAAATATCTTAAGGTAAATGAAAATGTAGCTGATTTTATGATTTCAAATTAGAATTTTTAAGTGCGTTGTCCTTATCAAGCAAAGCTGGAGGCCAATACTGTTCATGTCAATTCACAGAGACAAATGAATTAGAGCTGGGAGAACCTTCAGTGCTCTCCTTCTGCAAGCATGTAGTTAAAATCAAGAATTTTCTTTTGCTTCATTCAGAGCTAGATCCTCACTTGTGGCTCACTTCCTGAGAAGGAGCAACAGAACAAATGTACATTCAAGTCCTCTAAGATTTACGACTTGTTCCTTATCAGTCTGGTCCCCAAACATTTCCTGCAAGGCTGGAGATTACCTAGCTTCAGAGACAGGAAGACAATTCAAAAATGTCTTAGATATCTGGCCATATCTATTCTGTCATATTTTCTGTGGAAATCTATGAAGGATGGTGGTCTAACACCAACTCTGGTGCTTCTATGATGCTAAGAGATTCCTCTGTGATCAAGATATTTAGTTGTGCTGATTTTGCTAGATTCAGGACTATTTGGAAAAGTGGTTAAGTCATGAAATCCTGACCAAATCCACACGCTGTTGGTGAATTAATATTTCAGCTTATTGTCAGTTTAACCCTATTGTTTTCACTAATATTGCAGGCACAATGGCATGAGAAAGCAAAAATTCTATCTTCCAAATATCAATGCATGTGTATTTGAATATACTTGGGAAACTCCAATATGTATTTCATTATCAGTGATAATAAGTGTTCCATAGAACTAGGGGGGGGAGGGGAAGAGAAAAAGTCTTGCAGAACAACTTGTCTCTGTCTGTAGCTGGTTAGCCCTGCTTTTCAGAAATAATTCTTTAATCTTCTGAGTGTTAGTCTGAACAATTCCTGCAAGAACTATTCTTAACCACATTATAATTTCTCTTACTAGTTATTCTGTTATTTATGATTCACCTTACTTTTTCTTTTCTGTATTCCTAATTTGGTACACCAGCTTCCCTGTATTGTTGCCCAGATCTCTTGAGTTTAAGTCAGATGGAAGTAACAGAACCCTAGTGATGGCTTTAAATTTGAGCACCTTGGCTTTTCTGGATGCTAAAACCCATTGTGAAAGTTGTGTCCTTTCCGAGGTTTCTCATGTTCAACTTGACGCAGATTTTGGCAGAACTTGCACTGCCACTAGCTGCTGTCCCTCATGACTGGGAGACAGGAACTAGGGGCAGTATTCCACATTCACTGAAGCAAAGAGAAGTTGCTTGTTTTATCATGCAGATCTGTCCCAACACTCGCTTTACATTCTACTAAAGCAAGTGTAAGATTTACCCTGCTTAGTCCATCTGGTCCCGGATGGGTAGGATGCCCTGGAGGACCAGGGTCACCAGGCTGGCCAGGGATACCAGGTTCACCATCAATCCCTTGAGGACCACGAGGACCCTAGAAAGAAAATCAGAAATGCCATCAGTGTGCAAAGGTATTCATTAAAATAATTTTAACTGACAAACAACTGCCTCGTTTGTGATAAATCTGTATTTCTACAGAATGAGCTCCAAACAAACAACATCCCTCAATGTTCCCACCTTCAGATCAGAAGCACTGTCTAAAATTAGTCATAAGTCAAATACACATGTAAACTGCAGTCATTTATCTCACAGGCTCTTTTAGAAACTCTGGCTTCCTGTCATTCCATCCTAGAGTACACTACTGAAAAACTGTTCGGCTTTGCACACAATATAGAATACCAGGAATTTACATCTAAAATACATGTATTTTATATATATATATTTATAGTTTGTACATACTCAGGCATAGGGAACTCCAGCTGGACTTTTTCAGCTTGCTGACAATTCACACTATTTCTGTATTCTTAACACACTGCCAAAAAAGCAGTCACTCCTATTGGTGTTGATGTTACCTTTGCAAAATAGGCTACAAGGCCATCCCATTGCTCCCACTTTGATGATCTACTTTTTATTCCTAACCTGCTTTCAACTTCTCCTGTCTCAGAACTAAAATGAAATACAGAAGCAGCTAATAAAACATCAGTGGAACAAAATCAACAGCATCAGGGCCAATACAGATATACTTCAATAACAAATACAGACTTTGAAGTACTTGTCATGACTGCTTCCTTCATTAGAAAAAATGCTTGACTGTGGCTAGGAAAAATCACACTGCATAATGAGCTCTTCTGTTTTAAGGATGCTTAAACATAAAACTTTGGAAGCCTGGCTCATTGAGTCATCTTGACAAACACAACTATAATCAGACAGCTTGTGTTTCCAAGAGATGGGGACTGTGTTTCCTTGCAGTCTGCAACACATTTCACTGGAATTTAGGTCTGAACTAGTATGGTTCGCATCGTAAAGAAAAAACATTCCCTTGGAAAAAGGCTACACTGGGATAGCACTGACAAAAGGATTCCTGGAAACTCCCAGTGAATGAGTTAAATCTCAATCTATCTTTATGGTCTGAAACTCCTCTAAACCTACCAATCAGGGGAAAACCTTTTTCTTATCAGACATACACATACACACACCCCACTACTCACAAAATGAGTTGTGAATAGATGGTATTCTGAAACAAATAAGTAGATTTGTGCATGTTGGATGGAAGCAGAAGGTCCTAGCAGAAAACCTTATATTTAATTTTTCTACTATAAACAGAAGTACACACTGACAAAGCTAAAAGTGCGTACGGTCCAAAGGAGGCAAAAAAAGCGAGTTACCTTTTTTCGTATCTTTTTAGAAAAGGATCTACTTTTTAGTCACCAAAAATCACCTGCTTCCAGAGCAACACTGCAACCCCCAGCTCAAAACCCAAAAAGTCAACAAAAAGCATGTTTGTATCTGTAGCTGGCAACTAACCAATGTTTGGGGTTTTTAATAAAATCTCGATTATATTTTTATTTATTTTATATTATTTATCTATTTTTTATGTATATATTTTAAGAAGCCCTTTCATTTTCTTTACCACCTCAAAGGCAGCAAGGTTAAACAATTAAAAAGATAAATAAATAAAATAATTCTCCCAGCAGCCACGAGGTGGCACCGTTTAAACACGCAAATTCTGGTCCATCGCCTCTGATCTGTGGAAAACTGTTACAGGTATTAAATAAAATGAAACAAAAGGAAATGCAGATCACGGTAGAACACTCTCGAACTACTATTTTAACTGTTACTTTAATTACAATCGAGTGTAAATCCATATTGAAACAAAACTTAACAATTGCTCTGAGGATGCTCGAGCTCATTTTGTCTTCAAAAGACCATTTGGAAATACCTAAACTTCTATCGTGCTTCAGAACTCCCCCTTCCTAGATGCACTTTGCAAATTCAAACATGCTGTTCCATAGCTGTTTCTCTCTCATTGTTACACTTACAAAGAAATTACAGTAAAAAATAGGCTATAATACTCCAAAATTCATTTTACATCCACAGGTCCTGCTTTTGTAAAAGGCAGAGGGGTCCACAGCAAGTTTGAGTTCCTTCTGCTCACTACTCAGTAGGAACCCATTTGAAAACAAAAAGAAATTATCCAAAGAAACAAGCAAACTGCTTGGAAATGTGCTTAGTGCTTTTGTAGTATCTCCATTCAGTAATGTATTCACCCAGATGCATTTTCTAAAGGGTTAAGGTTTCCTGCTTCATGAGGTATTTTAAACAAACTGCAAACAATCTGCAGAGAAGTTTTCACAATATAAATTGCAGGTGTAAGGTAACATTTTTTTCCACGAGTATAAATAAAAAACCCTGCACTGTCAATCACTCCATAACTAAAGAAGTGTTCCTTGACCTCAGACCTACAGTCTCACATACACAGAGATCCCCAGAACCCTTGACGTAACATTTTCAAAGAAGCTGACTGGTTCCTATTATGTTTATATTCCTTGAAAGCAATATAATAACCTTGAGTCAAAGGAACTCAAAACTATTTACAGCTTTTTGATATGTTAGGTGTTTTTAGCCACTACTCCGTAGGGACATACAGGGGATTCATGGCATAGAATTCAGAAATTATTTAGCACCTCATAGCTAGTACTGCCCATTAGGAAAGCACTTCAGATGACTCTACAAGCCCAGTCAATATTCCTCTGCACACCACAAGATTTCACAATTACTCCCAGAATTCTTTCATGCGTCTTGATACTCACTCATCAGACAAACATCTTACAGGGATCTAGGGAGCAGCAGTGGCTTGGCATCCCTCTCAAAGAAGATACACACCTACTCCACTGCTTTAGAAGAAGTGTCATTACTGTCTATGGACAACAGGTACAAACTGGAGGAACAGCACAAAGGAGTCAGTTTTAGGCCTATGCCTAAACTCAGTATTGGCTTGCTTTCTCCTGAGGGACAGGAAAATATTCACACAGAAATCACAACAAACCAATTCTTTAAAATCTTCTTTTAGCAGCTCCTGCTCTTTGACCTAGAAAGTATCATCTTTGGTATTTTCAGCACTCCCTTTTGTCCTTTCTATGGTTCTCCACATTCAGACGCAGAAATTCCCTTATGAAATATCTATTACCAATGAGCAATCATGACTGTTTTCACCAGTACACCAACATACATAGTCACATATTAACTCCTGCTAACTTCTTGAGCCTTGCCTTTTCTGAAACACTCTTGAGCCACACAGCTCACACTGCTTCTGATGCACAGCAGTAACCAGCAAAAAGGCTTTTACTGGAAATATTGCTAAACCTACCTCAATTATCTCCAAACTTTCAAGTTTCAACCTACCCAGGGGATGGCAAAATATAAATGTTTTTCTGTTTGTTACCTGATTCTTGGGAAATATGAGGAAAGTTCTGGCGATTCTAGAAGACACGGAGGCAGTTTAAAGCCATCTAAACTGTTGAGGTTAGCCCATTACTTATTTCTGAAATATTTCATAACTTACAGGTCTTCCTTTTGGTCCTCGTTCTCCTCGTGGCCCTTGTGAGCCTGGAGGTCCCTAAAAGAAAGATTAAAATTATTAAGCACCTTTTAAACTAGCTAACAATTAATATAGCTTTGAAAATATGAAATGTAATGCTTGCTTGAAAATTGATTTGTGGTGTGGGTTGCTGTTTTTTTCCACATTATCATAACTAAAACAGCTACAATCAACAAGCATTCAATATTTCTCATCAATTGTACATTGCCTGAAGGGAGTAGAACCAGGATGCAGAGATCTACAAAATATTTTCATCTCTGATGTGCTCCACAAGTTAAGTTAGCAAAGGTTTTCTGAATGCTGGAGGTTCTTAATGCAGAGATGTAAAGGTTTGAGATACCCTTCTTGCTAGTCCAGAATGGACCTCTGCTTTGTCACAGCTGGGGAGTACACTGCATCTCCTTCTGCTCCTGCTAGATCCCTTCTAGAAAAACACTCCCCAGCACTGACCTTCCACAAAGGCCCTCAAACATGCATGTACATATCCATTCACTTAAGTCATGGGCTGACCGTTGCCTCCTAAAACACAGCAGTTTTGCAGACAATACAGGCCCAGAAGAGCCCTCCTTCACAACATCCTCACAATACAAAACACAAATAGCAGGAAGTGAAAAGTGCTATCATCAGAGAAAGAGAAGATTAAAAAATACTCACGGCTGGTCCTGGGCGGCCTCGTATTCCTGAAACCTATAGAAGACACTATAAATTAAATTTACTGCACAAAATTATGACTATATTTGCCGTGATTACCTTACTTAAAAGTAGTTATTGACAAGTAAATAGCAAGGGAGAAAATAAAAATACCAGGCAATTTTTTCAGGCTTTTTGGGGAAAAGAAATAGAAATAATTCCACTGGTTGTCTTTCCAGTTTGGAGTCTTTCTATAAGCAAAAATGAGCAAAATCTTGGAAGTATCATTGCTATTCTAAAAAAAAAGATTAAATAAGTGAATTACAGTGATTTAATCTCAACTTATCAACTCTTTAATCTGTCTTCATGACAGAAAGACATAATAAAGTTGGAAAGTGACAATTTATGTTACCTGTTTTGTCAAGTGTCTCTACACTTTCTAAATAATAATTTATCATTATATGTCCACAACTAACTATAAAAATAAATATGACAGACTTTTCTCAGAATGTAACTGACTGGAATTTCTAATGTTATGTATGTGATATGGACAAATTAATTCCATTCCTTTCATTTATAGGCTGTACATTTTTGGTTTATTTCCTTAATTACTGCAATTCTGCTTAATAGTACTAAAATGTACACTTCTAGATGTCCTGATAAATGAAGAGAAAATGAACTTACAGGTGGCACTATTCCAGGTTCTCCTTTTTGTCCCTGTAGGAAGAAGGTACAAAAACATCAGATGGCAGAAAATAAATAAAAGTACAATTCATGGTACCAGTTTCACCAATACCATTCCTGTGCTTGTGACAGATGCTAAGACTAAGTATACAACTGAGACTAAAGTATCTGTGATAGCTAATCCATGATATTTTTAATGACTACGGGCACTGATTAAATGAAGGCTATAAATTAACAAAGTTTCTCTAACTGTGTAACATACTGTCTGAAAGAAGAGTCAAACTATAAAATTACCATGATATTTAAGTACTGGAAACATTTGTGTTTGATGAATTGGTTCATATGAAATGCAGAGCAGAGAGCACCATTCAGATTCCATTTCTTCAATTTACTAAATTACAATTCATATAATTAAATCCATGGACATAAAAAGTCTGCAGGACCACCTGCAGTGTAGGGACACAATGCAAAATGGTATCACATAGCTTCAGAGTGAAGGACACAGCATTTACCAGTTGACTTTTCTTTGAGCTGAATGTGATGACAGTGATTATAGGTTACATAGAATAACTGGTTTTAGACCTATTGGTGGTAACCAGTTCATTAAGGGGGAAAAAAAAAAAGGGGGGACTTTGTAAAGGTAAAAAAATTTATGCCTTGTTTATCAAGTAGAAATAAGCTGGTTACAATCCATTTACTTCCATGAGCTACCTCTGCATAGAGAGCTATTCTGTTCTAGTGAGAGTATACACTTGATCACCTTAACATTATTTTAATTATTTCTTGTAACTACTTAGTATCTTACAAGCTCAATTTATCAGAACATATTTTAATTTATTTTGTAAGAGTAGCTCTTATCTTTATTTAATTGCATCCTATAAGAGATGCTGCCCACAAAGCCAAGGCTCTGTGCAAGAATACATGGTCCCAGTGCTACCTACTGCACACTGGGCATCTAAGTCTTAGGAAAAAAACAAGCTGCAAGTTTTAACAGTTTGGCTTCTAATGAACTCTGTGTGCCATTCTGTGGCACTGCTAGAGATGAAATAATCAAACGACTAAAACTGGAATTCCTTTGATGTAGACAGCAGGAACTTTCTGCCAGGGGATTCTCTATCTTAAGACCAGGATTTTTGCCTGCATTCCAGTATTTTTTCCATGTGGACTGCAATCTCCCTAGCCACTGAGGAATACCAAGAGGAAAGAATTGTTTTTAACATATCCATTGTTTTTAACATATCTTATATTTAATTTCTGTGAAGCGCTCCAAGAAGATGCTAGAGATTTTAACAGTTATACTTTAAAAATAAAAATGTAAAGGCAAATCTTACCTTTCTTCCTCTACCTATTAAAGAAGACAAAAGAAGAAAAGAGGGGAAATTATTGTTCTTACTCTGAAAGGCAGAACACCTTAAGAGTTACATGTTGCAGCTAGAGCGAGCCATCCGCGATCCAGGATGCGCAGAAGATGATGTTTGGCCTACAGGGAGCTGCGGAAGTTCCCAGGGCCGTGCATACTCCCGTGTTCAGGTGTGAGGAATCAGAATGGTTTGCAATGATGTCCCCTGACTCTCAATCTTTTTCAGTGTTGCACAGAATAAGAAAAAGCACTTTAGGAAAGGAGAGTATCTTGTGAGGAATTGTCAGAAGCTGGCCAAACGATTGACAGAGAAGTAAACGCAAGCATTATTACTGACTTCCACACAAGCAATGTTGATGGATCCACAACAGATTACATGGTATTTTTCAAAAGACAGAGCTGACTGGGGGATCTTTGAGCTTTTCTTGTTTGAAATACACTTGCAATATCATGTGCCTGCATTCAGAGACATATAGCCACACTCGTATCCACAAAAAAAACCTTCAGAGGAATATTTGGATAATGCTTTGAATAGCAATAAGGAGTTCTGGGATGTATCCATACTGCTTTTATATTTGCTGGGTGTACCTTGGCGGCCTTGACCTAATGGCCTCCCAAAATACACCATCTATTTATTAACACTTGTCACATCTCGCTCCATTGCTCAATTACTCAAGTCCCTACTGCATGGTCTTTATCACTGCTTTGTTCTATATTAAGCTAATTAACAGTTATATCTCCCAAAGAAATTGTTTTAAGTGTTATATATAGAATGTAGTTCAAATAATTCAATACACAGTATTAATATGCATTAATTGCAAATTAAGAGATTTTCCTTTGGGGAAATTGAGGGGATTGCTTCATCCACATCTCTTTGGGAATAAGAAATGGACAGGAAAAGACATAATCTTTCAGGTACGTAACAGAAAGCATGTAAACAGAGAGTTAATAATATTTCATGCAATTTTTTTTTTCTTAGGTCTCGAAAAAGGATCACATATCTGTGTTCCCACCTTGGTGAAACACTTTATACTGTTTACATTATACTGTTTACATACAGTTTTTACATTTATTCATATGTTGGAGGGATCTCAACTTGATCATTTTATTACAGCATGCACTTATTTATTATATATATACGTATATAATAAATATTTATCTTGATATGTTAATTAGTTGTAGCTTGCAGTTCCACGTGAACGACAAAAAGAAGACAGAATTCAACTTTCTTGAAATATAAGATGGAATTCAGATCAACCTTTTAGTTATAAAGTCATTTGGGCTTATATTAGATTCATAGTGAGAAGAAAAGTATTTCCAGAGTGAGCTCAGCCACAAGCCAAGGTGGAAGAGAACTGCCAAGTACCTACTATGTTTAAGCTTTCACCATGGAAATAATATTAGAAATTTCAGTATCATGAGGTTCATAGTTCTCTATGCTGCCATTCCTTTCAAAAAAGTAAACTGGAAAGCAATCTTACCAATGGTGGCATCAAAGTCACGTGTTGTATGAGGACACACAGGACAGCACTCTCCTGGGGGCACCTGAGGGTTCTCACACTCCAGCATATCTTGACACTGAATCTCATCGCAAAGAATAGCTCCATTGTCGCAGACACAGATTTGGCATGGTGAGGGCTTCCAAATATCCCTGTTCAGGTACATCTGGCCATTCTGAGTGCAGGCTATTTCTTCAGCATCTTCTCCTAGGATAGGACAGAGAATATAGAATACATTTTCCAACTGTGAAATCAAAGAAACAAGAAGGGGAGAGCACATCTGGAGATGAGAAGCAGCATCACATACACAAAGAAAACAGTCCACCAACATAGTTGATGTTGATACTAATGACTTTTACATAGGACCCATCTTAAATGTCTTTCTTATTTTACCACCTTAGTTCTTGTTCAGAAAAAAAGTAAACTGGTCATCATGGAGTGCACAAATCCACCACAGCATCAAATGAAAACTGCCTCATGAGTCTCTGGATATCATTCTGCTCAACGGGGGTACTAACCCTACATTGAGGAACTCCTGCCACATGCCTGCTCTTTGTAACTGTGGTGCACAGGGTGTTAGAGATGTCTGAGAGACTTCTGTACAACATGACACACACTGCCTGCTCCCTGCTGCAACCACCTTACACAGACAGACTTACGGCAGTGTTGAACAGTGATGAAAGTGTTCTTGTTGAAAAAAAACCACTCAACTTATTCATTCGGGTCTTGGTGTAAGGTGAAGATGAAGAATCAAGTATTCCAAACAGGACAGTCAGTCACTGTCCAGTGGGAACAGCAACCTCCATGGCAGGAGTACTTGCAGTCTCCAGACAAGTGAAGAAAGGCTTTTGAAACTACTTCTTTTGCTCAGTTTTTTTTAATCCATCCGATCACGGCCCTACAGGATTACCCAGCACACACACAAATTCTTAGTACAGATACATATTAGCTACATAAAAAATACCTCTTCAATATTTTATCGATATATTAAATATTATTCTATGTGGCCACTTCTACAGAAAAAACACTGAGTGACTATATGCATATATCCTATCTATCAACACATTCACACATTTTTATGGAGATCATTCTATTTTACTGAAGTTGCATTTGTGGTTTTTAACCTAATCCACTCCATTTACAGAAGGTTTTCTTTATTTTCCTTGAATTCTAATTTAGAACTAATTTCTTACCAATTATTTAGAAATCCATCTAATACAGTTTTTTGCTGTCTCCTTTCCAACCAATCTACTGTCACCAAGGTAGAACAACTTCTCTGGGTTGAATTTATACCTAAGAAATTTCCAAAATTTCCTCATTTGACTGATGGCAGCATTTAAGGAGACATAATGATCTGTTTAGGTACTATTCTATCCATACTTAAGTCTATATCTTTGTTTTCTTCCTCCTCTACAGGCAAATACACCAAATATCTGGATTTTTTGTTAATAATGAAGTGAGTATATCTCAGTATGAGTATATCTCAGTATCTCATCCTAAAAATAAAATATATCTAACAAAAAATTACAAAATCAGGTAAAGTGAGAACTTTTCTTTGACTTTCAACATTTTACAGAATGTCCTATCAGCAATTAAAAAACCAAACACCTTTTTCACTTTGGCCCAATGAATATTTCATCCTCTAAAGGGACATAAGTGCCTGTAAAAGCAATGAACTGTCTCTTGGCTTTTCCAGACAACGGGCCACAAACCTGCAAACTGAGAACCCCAACGTCGAGACTCCCTGCTCTGAGTCACAAACAGCAGTCACACACAGTCAAAAATGATTCACCTGACCCCTGGAATGCTGCGGAGAAGTAATCTTACTAGGGTGGGAGATCCATCTGACCACAGAAACATTCCTATCAAAAGGTCTTTGAAACCAGACAATCCAGTTAAAGCCATTACCTGAAACTTTCCAGACAGCCCTAACTTCTCACTGATACAAGGACTGAGAACAGAGGCAATTTTACAGATATATATATATATATATGACACATCCCACTTGTCAAAGTTTGCAACCATTGTTTCTTAAGAAAACCCGTTACTAGTGTAGACACTAACAGCTCTGTTTCACTGTTCTATGCATTTCTGTCCTAATTTAAACCAGATGTAAACAGAAAATCACACAGTAATAAATACGAACAGATTTGGAATTTCAGCTTCAAGCCTTAACTCAAGCCCAGTTACTCCATCAATGTCAAAGCTAGGAGAAATGGAGCAGATGTGTCATTAACTGTTGCCTGCCATCACTACCTTCTGCAGCTTTCTAACAGAAATGGAAATCCAAATTTATACCAGGTCAGTTCATCTCTTCCATCAGTTTATCATACCGGCCGACAAAATGACTTGAGGGGGTCCTGCAGAAGCTCCAGAGGAAATGTTTTTCGTGTGAAGTAAAGACAGCAACCCAGTGTGCTGTACGGTCCATTTATGACACTGTGAGAATCGTTTTCCAGAGTGCAGATCATATTTTGGAAAGCACTCCTCTCACTTCTCCCTTGTGTGTATGACATAACGTGCTGTCTGACATATTTAGCCTTTTCCCCCCAGATGTCTGGCATATGGTCTATGTCTTAATTTGTCACCCACAGAACTCGGTGTGCTGTTCAGAAGAGCAGAAGTTTGCATAAATGAAATTTCTAAGTTACTGAGCCCAAAGTCAGCATTCTGTCATAACTTCAAATAAATCACATAGCAACTGCTTTGGCAGAACACTGCAGAGCCAGATGGTGACTAGCTTCTGCCTGGGTCCAACTCAGTGGCTCAGGAAGACACAGACAAAGGCAGAGGAAAAAAAAAAACACAGACCAACTTCTGCAAGGGTGCTAAGAAGTCTGTTTTCTTACCAGACTGCAGATACACTGATAAAAAAAAATAAATTAAAAAAAATGAAACAAAAATCTCACCCCACAATACTGCCCAAAACCACATTTCTAATGTTTATTATTATGTATCATT
>WTSP01010092.1:66503-105368 GCA_025331215.1 Actenoides lindsayi
TATAAATTTATTATTATTTATTATTATTAAATTAAATTATTATTTATTAATATTTTTATTACATTTGGGGCTTCTAGTTTTCCTTTCTGCCGTGACTGTGTTGCACTAAGAGAGTAACCTGAAAAGAGCAGCTATTTCAAATCTAAATCTCACCATCACATTTTGACATTTGACTCTCAGGCCTGAACAGCAGGCGTGTTACCCATCTACACCCAGACCAGAAAAGGCAGCAAAGGATATTGTTCCACCACGTCCTGCCCGGTTTGGAAATCTGCAAGGGGTCTTTTAATTACAAAGACCAATTCACAAACTTTTATGTCACACGTTCTTTCTACCTCTGCAGTTGCAACACAAGGTGCTGAACGGCTTGAGGAGTAGCTTTGGAAATTCTTAATGTGGGAAGAGTATCTTCTAGCCCATCAACCAATTCCCTTCTTACCAACAAAAAGTACAACTCTGGTAGTGGAGCTGACTAGGAAATCTACAGGGTTGTGCATCCATCGAAGGTAGAAGAAGCAACCTATGATATATTTAAGGACTCGTTCATTCATCAGCTTGCACAAACAACCCTTGTGAAAGAGGATGTCAGTGAAAAGCACAGTAAGTACAATGATATTCTTTTGCTGCTCTCTATGAAATCTGTTAGAGTATTGGGTTTGCTTTAGAGAACTCTTCGCTCAGAAGTCGAACAGTCAGTTATAGCGAAGACACTAAACCATCATCCTCGGAGACTGCGCATCAATAGTCGGGAAGTAAAAAAAATCACATAATGCACTGACATTCCCAGGCCCAGTTTGTGAAAACAATGAAATTCTACTAATTACAGGGGGGATGGAACTCATTCCAGCCACTAGATGGCTGTCAAAGCCCATCCTCACCACGAGCAAGTGTCAAAGCACTGCATCCACAGATACAGCGTGCAAGGCACACCCTGCTTTGGGCATTTTCTGCTGAGTTTGTTCCCTTTCAAGTACATTCATCTTAAGGTTAATGCCACTCCTCAACAAGCCAACAACAGTGTTTGAAAGTGTTTTAAGAGACAGCATATGAAATATTTTCAATCTTGCGCTGCCAGATATCCATAATTTTCAAAGTAACACCTGGAAATTCGCTGCTGCTTGGTTTGCTGTTTAAAACTGGTCCTCATTGTTATACTCTTGCTTTTTTATTGGCTTCTGGTTTGCTTCTTGCATGTGAAGGTAAGTGAGGCCTGGGCATGGAACCAGGTGGAACAAAAAGAAAGAAAGAAGGAAAACGACACCATAAAAAGAGAATGGGGAGGAACATAGTGTCTCGAGCAAAAATATTAAGGAAAAAAAAAGGGGGGGGGAGAAAAAAGTTTACTACACAGAATGAGGCCTGCTGAAGCTGCCATCCTAAGGTCTTATTTTTCCTTGCAGTGTTTTTTAAGTTTCAACAAAATCTCTCAAATATGAAAAGCTGAGTTTCAAGTTATGAATTACAAAATTTAATCCTGCTGACTCACAAAGCAGAGGTGCAGAAGTAAATCAAAGTGAAAGATGATGCATGCTAACAACCACTTTGCAGATGTACTATTGTGCCTGTGTACAGACTGCCAAGTGAGGGACAAGAGGACGCTGGTGTTAATAATCTTTGCTTGTCAGTCTTTTGCAACAATAATGTTGTTGATCTAGTTCCCATTAAATCAATGGAAAAAAACCCTCTCATTTACTCCAGTAAGAATCAGACTGCCTGTTTTGTTTATCTTTTCATAACATTTTTTTTTTTTTGAGTGGTGATAAATAAAGCATTATCCAAATTACTGTGCCATGCAAATTATAACATAAACACCAATTATTTTGAAAATCGGATACTTTTCAGGAGTGCTGATAAATACAAAACCCATTTTGCATTTATTGCACAGAAACAATTCTTGTTAATAATGATTAACACACACAGTTTACATAAGTGCTTTACAGTTACATACATGAGGATGAACCTGGAATCCCTTACCAATAACAGACTGAACTGATTCACAATTCACTTAATCTGAAATATTTGACTGTCAAACTCAAATCAAATTTGCATTCAGACATTTCCATTCAGGATACATCATACATCTCGGTGAACTTTAAATAAGAGCTACGGTACAACGATGCATGTAAATCCAAAAAACTCATCATTGCCTTGGAAGCACTGACCACTGTCAAGGTCTGTAATACCGTGTTAATTCACTAAGAGCTAGAGGAGATCAATGCTCACTCTGGGGCTTCAAATTCAGTTAAAGTTTCCCTGCATAGTCGAGAGAATAAGCAACGAGTGACACATTCATCAAGAGTATCATGCAGCAATTTATTCATTACAGGACTATTGAAAAGAACAACCAGCATAGACACTCACTGGTCGAAAATAAGATTACTTTCTCAAAGTCTTTGGCTCTGTCTGTTGCTTTATGGCAGCTGAAGGTCCAGATGAACATTTCATTTTGCATTTCCCCTATCGTTTCCTAAGGAAATTCGGCTTATGTAATCCTACTGGCTGCACTGTGACATCTGTGTCTCCAGGCCCATTTGATTCCAGTGGTTGATTTCAGACAGATTTGACAGAGACCTTGTGAGAGACCAGGTCACTAAGATAACTGTGCTCCTGCAAATTCTGAGAACATACAGAGACGGGAAGAAAAGGGAGTTCCAAACTAGTGCCTCACCAATGTTCCCTTGTAAAACAAGTGTATAGTAACAAATCCCTTTCATTATACTTTTGGGAATGCACACAGGAACACCATTTAAAACACAAACTTGTAGGAAACCAGGTTTCATTAGAACTGTTAGGAAAAGAGGTGTTTGGGTTTTTTTTAATCCACCCTGCAGAATTCCTGCTTTAAAAAAAAAATGCTAGGGGATAATTAGCAAAATTGACAATAAATGTTTATAAAAGCATTTCACAGATTAAAGATGTTTAATGGTCCAAATTCCTAATGAGATTCCAACGTGACTGAGGGGGTCAACCCCCTAGACAAAGAGCTGCAACCCTTTGTGCCTTGTTTCAGAAGTAGAAAAGTCACAGAATGTTCTCCTAAGTCATGTAGTTAATTTTACAACATGGATTTTTAGGACTGCAAAATTACAGATGACTGTTTTTCCTGCAGAATCAGCAAATGTTAAGTATGAGTAAATACTGCTGTGTATCAAGGCGCAAGCCAGCTCCCAAGCAGAGACATAATTGATTTTTGAAATCCTGTAGCAGTTAACCAAAGCCTGACTAAAGACATAGACTTTCCATCTGGCCAGTTGCTTCTGGCTGGCACTAAGGGAAGGAGAGATTCATCAACCAAGAAAATCCAATCTCCAAGCTCTACACAACAGTCTAGAGGCAGAAAGCAACAGCTATCCCGACTGAGGAGAAGAGGTAATCTCCCAGGTAAAGGGCTGCCTGCGTGTGATCTGGCCACTGGGTTTTGTCTCTTCCAGAAAATCGTGCCAAAATAAACAATTCTGCTTTCCACTCAGCACAGTGATTCCAGCTTTGGTTGAACAGGGAAAACTGAAAAGGAAAAACTGTAGGATACTATAAAACTCCTCTGAATGAATTCTCAATTAACGTCCAAAGTATTCAACTGCTTGTCCCCTGTTCCTTAACTGGATGGAAACAACACTACCCGACGTTTGGGTTGGTAGTCTGTAGTCCTCCAACGCGCAGGTTCACGTAGTTATGTCTCCATCGGTGCAAATAGAAGTTTTGCCTGCCTTTTTATGGATAATTTTCAACACGGAACAATGTTTTTGCTACAAGATTCAACACATGCTGGATCCAAAGGCAGAATATACTGGGATCCCTTCCAGTAAAAAGGATTCCTCTTGCTGGTCCCACAGCACTTTCCAATGTTTATTATACTGTTCAATTCCCTAAGAGCATCCGATGATGTTGTATCTGCATATTAACCTCACTGTTCCTGAGCTACTGAACAAGGCTGAATCCTTCTAAACACCCCATCTTATGCTCCAGACAGGGCAGGAAACTGTGCAGCAGCAACACAGCTGAAAGATTGGTCAGGCTGGGTCCTTTTCTGTTGCTTACTTTACAGTCTTGGACCCGCATTCTTCAAAAGCACTTTAACTCACTAGAGTTATCCCATGAAAAAAAAAAAGATGTAAACATGTTTTACCTCTATTTTTCTCTTTTTTTATCTTGGTTCACAAGTAATATGGCTGGAAGCATTGCTTGATTCCTGCAGGAGAATAGAGTGAAGGAGGGATTTTGAAGAGCCTGATCTGCCATCAGTGCTTAGATGACTACCCTCAGATGACAGCAATGAAGCCTCAAGTATACAGTGGGAAATAAAATTACTTCCAAATGTCTAACACTGCACTAAGATTCTAATGGGGAGGCATTCAGGGCATGCCTGAGAAAACACTGTGGCAGATTTCAGCAGCTGAAGCAAAACAGTCAAAAGCTGAAGTCTGTAGCAGGGTGCCTGGTCTCTCCTGGAGCCCCCACAGCCACAAATGCCCTCCTTGGACATTACCAGGCAAGGTCGTTACAGTGATGTCAGTTCATCTACGGCCCCCTGTATCACGGTTTTCTTCCTGACTCAGTGAAGAAAAAGCCTAAATAGAGTGCTTATCACAACAAATTAGTATGTTTTATTATTTTAAGAGAGGCTTTAGGCAACAGAGATCATTTGCTTTTCTAAGCAAAGTATTGAAGCACATTCTTGACTCTGGGATGACACTTTTAAGCAGAATCACTTTCATTTGCATGAAGACAGGCTGGTCCCACAGAACCAGCAGACTCTTTTGGCAAGAAGCTTACAAAGAGAGCATGCAGCAAGAGCCTTTCAGTCAGCGGAGGCAGAACAGGGCCTGGGCAAAGCACTGCTGAACGCTCACAAGTTCAGCAATACAGGCATTGTCTTTAAAATTAAAACAGAATTAAAACTGCAATTAGCACATTTCCTAAAATGGAAGAGGCTTTATTCTGGAAGCAAACACGCCCCAATGGTGGGAATTCTGCCCAACCTGATGCCACTGCAAATTAAAGCAAATCTTATCAGGATATAAGGAACTGTGCATAATGTATTTAAACCCAAGTCTAAACCAGCAAGATTACAATGAAAATTTAATAATCTTCAACTGTCTACTTTGGTTCACTGTTCTGGAATCCACGAATGTTTGATTTTGGTCTTTCCAAAATCCAGTCTTGCACTGTTGTGCGTCAGTAAAAATTAATGTGTTTTGGCTGTGAAGAAAATTCTCTCAGTTGCTTCCTGTGCCAGTATCAGCAAGACACAAGTTTCCACTCATAGTACATTTGGATTCCTGTAGTAAATCTGTTGGTGATTCACAAGAATTCATCTTGGTTGTCCACACAGCTAGAAACTGACTGCCCAAGCAACAAGCCCTGCAGGCTAAAATTGCACTATATCAGCCAGGTTCTGAAATAACCATTTCTTGATGGTCCCAGGACTGATCCATAAGAAACGTCACCATTATCTAGCCACCAGCCGGACTCTGAAATGCCAACCATTTCTCTTTGAACTTAACAGCCCCACCAGGTTTTCATTCACCTTGCTGTCCACCCATTCAGTTCCATACTGAATATGGGACTGAATACTTCCCCAATTTGCCTATGGATGTTATGGGAGACGGCACCAAAAGCCTTGCTAAACTAAAGGTAAACATCACCCACCGCTCTTCCTTTATGCACTAAGCCAATTAACTCATTGTAAAAGGCAATCAGATTTAACCAGTTCATTGGCAAAGGGAAAATTCATTAAATAGATTGCCACTAACTGCAGTCTGACCTTCTCTTCCCCGCACCCATCTATCCAAACTCTTAGAAGTTCCACTGTTCTAGTTTCACATACACTGTAATACTCAGTCTAACCATGCACTGCAAAACAACTGGTTTGCCTTCCTTTTTCTGTAGGATTTAGCTCCTTTGAAGTCAGACAAAATGCATGTGGGTTTTGTCTCATTACATCTAAGAGAAACACACTTTGCTGTTGCCCAAACATCCTCGTTCTTTGAAGATATACACATCAAAGTTCAATAGAAACCTATCATTACACACTGCCTTTTCCACAAAG
The DNA here is from genome assembly GCA_025331215.1 of Actenoides lindsayi. Lineage (NCBI taxonomy): Eukaryota > Metazoa > Chordata > Aves > Coraciiformes > Alcedinidae > Actenoides > Actenoides lindsayi. The sequence continues at coordinate 72,553 of WTSP01010092.1, forward strand.
CTTTTCTACATTGTGGTTTGCAAAGTGGACTCATGTAACTCCCTAAACACCTCCCTGCCGGCTAATACCACCCTCTTTTCCAACTAAAAATAAAGATTTGTAATTAGCAAGAAAATTCAGGTCCATAATTGAAAATCCATGCATTCCAACGGGCTCAGCGTTTCAAACTGACGTGAAAACTACCCAGTGTTTGGGTGGAGTAGGAAGGTATGACTGCAAAGTTATATTCATAACATGCTGTTTGGACAGCAAAGCTTTTCATTTGCTGTAACTCCAGGCCTCTGAGACATTAAAAAAGGAGAATGGTAAGCAACAAAGTATGCAAAAATTCCAGGATCAAAACCTCCGTTTCTTTTCTACTACCTTTACCACACTTCAGACAACTCAGTCAGCAACTTCTGGTTTCAAGATGACATGGAACGGGCTTTGGCAGCCCTCAGGCTGCACAGCATCACGGATGAAGCTTTTAAAGCAGCAGGCTAGTTTTTAAGCGTAATCTAAAGTCAATCACACACGTGCATGAGGAAGAGACCGTGATTTAGGTGCATCTCATACCCAAGTATTTAACTTCTACACAAGTTAAACTTATTTATTACTTACAGATATAGGAGCAATAAACAGTTTCCTTCTTTCAGGGCATAAAAGTAACAATGCCAGTAAGTAACAACCAAGTAGAGTTCAGATCGTTTCAATAAGGGCCAGGGATGAGAAAATACTTCAGACAATTAGCACTGGTCACGAATTACTGAAATTAGCACTGAATTACTGAAATACCAACTAAGATGCTTTTATTAGATACATCCACTTGAAACCATTCCTTTCATTTTCGGGTTGCTTGAAATCCTTTATTTCAGTCAACAAAACATGGGGTTTGCCAGACAGAACTTTATACCAAAGAAGCCTTGGAAAAATCCAGTCAAGTCAAGCTGGAGAAAAATGTTGTCCTTGACTTGACCCGATTATGTCTTTTTCATCATTGCTGAGTCACGAGGCCTCTTCGAGATTGCCTCGATTCACCTGGACTGGGTAGGGAAAACCCAGATAGTCATAAACAGCTTCCTCTCTAGCACAGGCTGGTGGTTGTATACTGCAATGCCCAGGATGGCTTCAACTAGACTCTCACATTTGCAGACCAACGTAAGGGAACATGAGGGAAAATCTTCCTTACTATGAGGGTGACAGCACTGAACAGGCTGCCCAGAGAAGTGGTGGAATCTCCTTCTGTGACGATATTCAAAACCCACTGGGATGCAATCCTGGGCAACCTGCTGTAGGTGAACCTGCTGTAGCAGGGGGGTTGGACTAGATGATCTCTGACAGTCCCTTCCAACCTCTACCATTCTGTGATTCCGTGAACGTGCTTTAGCTCCTACTAGAAGAAGAATAGAACTAGGTCAGGGGAAGAATATCCTCACTCCATTTTCATACTGTTACATAGATTATTAAATTTAAGACGGAAGTTTAAACAAAATCCAGTTTCTTATTTTGCCTTTATACAACAGTGGGAAATGGTAACATTAACCTTGTCAATAATATAATAAGGCACTGCAAGAAAAATCCAGCCTCTACCACTCTATGATCTGGAGACTCTCTGTTACTGCATTACACATTCGAATAAAATTATATATTTTTATTTCTATTTCAATTTTAACTTGGCTTTGGTACTGTCCCAATTCTTGGTCCAGAATACTAAAAATAAGAGCATAAAAAATCTCCATGCTGAATTTTAAAGAGAAAAAAAAAAAAAGTCAGCAAAGAAGAAATCCTATCCAGCCTGTCATTTAGATGCACAACGTTGATAAATGTTCTTTAAAAACATACATACCAGCCATTACTTTGCTCTCCTACAGGATTATGGTTTCTGGGACAGAGGAAATGAAAGGCTTTCCTGCAGACTCTCCTGACTGTAGTCATTGGATATTCTTCCATACTAAAGGGACGAAGCAGTATGAACTTTTGTCAGGCAAATAGTCCATACCATAAAGGTCTTGAATGAATTAAAATTCAAGTAGGGCTGTGTATTTTAAAACAAACCAGCCGTCATCACCTCCAGCTACTGTTTGCTTTGAACTGGAAATCTACTTTCTATTTCCCTTAGTTCCTCCTTTCAAAACTCTTTATCATTTTTCAGATCTTTTTAATATTATCCTAGTATTGTTTCTTTGATATGAGATTTTAAAAGCTCAGGAAGGCAGCATCCAAGTTACAAGAACATTTTTTTCCAAAGTAAAACTCCATGAATACTGACATCTTTTTGCACCAGTTAACTCTCACAGAAGAGGGAGGAGCTGCAATCAGGTGCACATAAATTCATAAAATACAGAAATACTTTTTATTTTCCCTTTTGTAAAAGAATGAAAATCTGCGTGGAGTTGAGAGAAGCATACATGCTTAAGGGATGCAACTTAGATACTAGACTCGAGGTAATTTTTAGGGAACAACTCGGGTGATGTGGGCACTCTAGTGTGACTACACACCATTGCTGGTGTAAATACTCCGTCTTCCTTTGCACTCAAAAATCTGCATAAAAAAACATGGGGAACCCTGACTTACATTTGGGCTTTTATGTGACCAAACCTGGTTTGGTCTTTGAAGTAGAAATCACCAGCTGGAAGCCAGGAATCCTGCACATCACCTTCAACTCTGTTGAACAGTGAAAATATGTGTTATTTATCTATCTCCAAAAATACATGACAATAGTATATACCCAGCTGGAAAAAAAAGACTGTCTTATTTATTATTATTATTATTATTAAGTCTTCAATGCTATTGACTGATAAGCTTTTGGGTACAGAGCCACCAGCATCAAAAGGCACCCATTAACGTCAGGGGGTTTTAATGCCATGCAAAGCATTATTGTGTTACACTTAAAGGCAGTGAAATTTCATAATGCATCACATCACTTCAGCTCCTTATAAACACTTTTCAGTATATTTTTTTTTCTAATACAGTAGATCATTAGAAATGATTATTTGTGCTACGTGAAGCACACCACCAACCACATCTTTCACACATTATTTGAGACTGCTATACAAGCAACAAATAAGAACAATCCAAGTACTTCTTTCAACCTTACAGTTTAGTACTTTTCATAAAGGACCTAAAGATCATTTTCAGTGCCTTGTGGCCTCTACTTGAATAGGGAATTATCACAGGTTTTGCATGTAAGCAATATTCTGTGACTGAAGAAGTAGCTTGGCATACAAACATGACAGAAGTCCATTCACCATCTCTCCAAAATTTTTCAAGTGAATCCCTGGAGAAGTTCAAATAATATTTTGCTTGGTTCAGACGAACTCCACCTTATTACAAGCTCACCTGAGCCTTTCAAGGTCTTACTTTCCCTCAAAGAGCACCTTCCTTTCCTAGCTTTTTATGTCCCTACAAAATTTCATTTGCTGAACCTTCTACTTTATCTTCTTTCCCCAAACCCAAATTTCCTCCTTTGAAATTCTTTACCTTTGAAAAAATCCCTATCTTTCCTTTACTTCATCTTATGTATCTTTGTGTTATGTCAAGACAATACCTTAACATTACAATTTCCCATTCAAGAACTGCCCAGTAAAATTTTCTAAGAATCAGTAACTCCATAGCAAGAGGAAAACAACAGCTCATCCTATTGTGAAAAGAAAGTGAATTTCCACTCAGTGGTTTAGGACTAGATAACCTTTTACCACTTTTTAACCATCAGTTTAGAAATAGGAATCCAGTTCAGCAAAGTCCTAAATATGTTGGAACATTACAACAGCAAAGTCTGGTGCTTGTTATGATAAAGATCTCACTGCTGTCCTTTAATCTTGGTTCTTAAAAGCCTGTAAGATGTTTATGTTCAAGTCCTTTAAGAGGTGGCTTTATTGCTCGAGTCACTAGTCATTTCTGTGTAAAGTGAGGCTTGAACATCTGTGTGCGAATTAACATGTTTTAGTTCTACCCACCTACTGAAATTCAGTTAATCAATTAGGGATGTCACACACTTCAGATCTAACATAGACTTTTGCATGAACTCTAATCTTTTGACTCCTTCAGAATATTACAGTCATCAAGAGCATTACTGAAGGTATTCATATTCTCACACTTGAAGAAAAATGCTGGAAATATGGTGTTGCATTCTCATCTGACTCAAAGAGTCACAGCTCTGAAAAATCAGTAGCTGTCAGTGCACTGGATCTTCTCCAGTTTACACCAGCTAAAGATTTTGACTTTCAGTACCTCAATGAGCATGTTTTTTACATACGTGTCTATCAGTCTGTTCCAAGAAAGTTCCCAGAGGATTAGAAATAGCTGGCATCAATCCACAAAGTGCACTAGAGGTTTGTGATAATTTTCAGAACACAATGTCCTATTGCTAAATTTATCCACACTTAAGTGAAGAAATGTAATATTTGCAGTGTCCTTCCTCACTGCTTCCTTCTCCACCAGTGATCTGTGCTAATATGGCCTACACCCAACAACTGCTTGTGCAAATAAGGCCACATAGGGCATCACTATATCATTTTAAAAATATCATTAATTCTAACACATTAGTAGGCTTATACCTGGAATCAAATTCATTAAATGGTTGTTAAAATGGAATAATTTATCTAAAAAAAAAAAAGGCACTACAAGAAGTAAGGAGGGACTATTGCAGTCACTAAAGATTCAAGCCACTGCTTACTTAAGACAGACAGGATCCCTCAGGGATGAGTGTCCCATAGTGGACCTATAATGCATGAGCAACACGACTGATCTGCACACACACAGAGATATGGTAAGATATGAACAATGAGCCAGACTCTGTCGTAGGTGAAGCGAGCCCAGGCTCTGTATCTCACGCCAGGCAGAATTGTCATGCATGTGTGCTGTGCCCAGATCTTCCAAATACTCGATGAACAGCCAGCACTCAAGAACAGCTTTCTGTCTTCAGGAATAACCTAACTTCTGTCTCAAAGAAAACAGTGATCTAAAAGTGAACTGCTAACGTGTCGACACGTATCTCCTTGGTACAGTGCTTTGCTGCGTGGCTCTTTTCAAATGTTTGCCTGAGGATTCAGACTTTCAGTAATGTTGCAATGTATACTAGATGCATATAATAAAAAGTAATTTATTTTATACTCCTAGATCACTCACAAGACTTTTTGCATACCTTCAGCAGGCCTTCAGCACTGAGTAGAGAAACACCATATGAATTAATTCTTCATTACTGTTATTCATCAGCATCTTACACAGAGTTTAAAGAAAAATCCTTCGGTGTTTATGGTCTCCTAACCTCTACCCACTGTCATGAATATGACTATCACATGTGACAAAGACAACGGACAGAATCGCATTAAATGAGCAAAAGAGAAAACCAGAAAATTTTTCACAGAATAAATATACAGAACCTCAACCTCAGTTTGTGTGACCAGGTACAGCTGCACTGAGGTTACTAGGTCAACATCATCACCGATAGACTCTCCCACCATTTACAATCGCTCTTCAGCAGAGTCATCTGCTGCACCACTTTTTAAACAAGTGGCTGTGCAGCAATTTTAAGCTCTGCTTAAATGAGAGATGCGTGTCTAAGTGTGGTCCTCGGCATTGCATCCCTAAAGAACAGCTAAAACTGATGAACCAGAAGAGTATAAAAAGGAAGATACCTTTGTGCCTTTGGCAATGAAATATACATAAATGGATATATTAAGTGCGTGGTATCGAAAGGGAAAACTGCCCTTCATAAAGCTCACTCTTATCATGTCTGTAACTGCACTCCTGTATGTTACAGACATTGAAGAAGAGAGTAAAATATTTTCAGAGTGGTAAGTTTGACAAGAAAAGATAGCAACCACCTCATTGGAAACAGATGCTTTATGCTGCTAAGCTATAGATAAAGTTGTGTCAGCATTTCCATAAAAGGCCTCTTTGTTTCCAGCAGTTTTCACGCTGGCAGGAAACATCTCTTACATCAACTAACAAGATACAATCATAGGAGTAACCTGGAAAAATTGGAGAAAAAGTCATTATTGAGTGAACACTGGAAAAGAGAGAAGGGAGGTGTTTATGGCAGCAGATTGACAGCAGACATATGCCAGTAATTCCTTGATTTCTACCAGAAACAAGTCATTATGCAAGGTCCTATCTCAGTCTGCTTCTGTGGATGTTCACAGCACAACTGCAGTGAATTCACTGATGCAGGACGGTAACACGTCATCTCTGTCATATATGTAAAAATACTGTGTCATGTATATACAAATAGGCATATAGTATGTATTTTTATGAACAGTTGTAAACCAAGAAAAAGACCTGCTGGAAAATGAAAATAGCACAGATAAAATAGCTATTCGTGATAGATGGAAAAGGTTAGGTCTTAAAAAAAAATAAAAATCTTTGTATCATGGATGAGCCAACAGATTTCATTACTGCTGAAACGAACCCCAAATGAACAAACAGCATTCAGATAGATCTCAGAAAATAGCAGTTCAGCTCTGTCCTTCCCAAAAGCATTTAATGACTTTGATCTAGAACTGATCATTACCTAGAATAATTAATGCTTGTACGCTGTTGTCTATTGAAAATGAATTATTTTTCAAGACTTATGTAAAAAGTTAATATAATAATGCTTCTCTTACTACTCAGTCCTGGATCCAACCCAGAATTTAACATTATTTTTCAGACCCCTTTAATTTAACAATCATGAAAATATTTTTTAACTTCATTAAATCTGGATCAGACTCTCCTTTGTACACTTACACAATTAATTTCCATTGACAACCTCTGTGTTCTTGTGCTAGAAACTTTGGGGCATTTAAATTTCCTTCCATATTTGAACCACGAATCCTTTCTTGACAAGGAATTTGCTCACTGCTTGATGGGGGAACTTTTTGACAGGGCTTATTTGTGGTTGTAGGGTGTTTTGGTTTTTTTACAGTTGTAACTGAAAATGAATAATAAATTAAACACTGTCAATGTGGCAAATTAAATTTGTATCAGATGCTGTGAGGTACTGCAGTTACTCTCATATATAAGAGAATGTACAAAGTGCAACAAAGGTTACACCACCTAAAGCTAGGTAATAGCACTCATCTATATAAAAACATAAATATAAAAATATTAAATTAGGTATTACATAAATTATATGTATATTTAAAATTAGATCAACTAAGTGTTTGGGAAACCCCCCAAATATTTAGAACCTTTAGACTGTTGCTTTGGTTTTGAGTGACTGGGCAGCCAAGCTAAGCATTGAGCTCTGTGGAATTTTGGCAGGAGTGTAGCCTCCTGTACAATTCTGTACTACTAAGTGTGAACACAAAAACCTGATATAAATGTGTTTACCTTGGGGCACAGAGTGAATCTTCCCTGATCACATAGTGTAGGACAAATAGGGAGAAGTTTATTTCCAAGATGAGATGCTGTGGACTGTGCACAGATAATAAACTGCTATATTACATAGAAATTGCTATGATTTGATTTTAATACAATACTCATCAATTTAGTAATGCAGTAATTTAAAACTACTATGGAGTACAATTTGCAGCTTTTCTAATTTAATTTTCTTCTACAGGGAGCAAATACATGAGGTGAAAATGTGCCTTTCTTCAACATCAGGAGTAAGTCTGACTTTAGCACTAAAAATAAATTCTGCCAAAACAGAGACTGTTCCTTGGGCACTAGAGAGTATACCTTCATTTTGTTGAATCATCTAGTCATATTTCAGAAGTCAGAGATTCGATAGACATATATCAACAGGGTTTCAGGATGCAAAATATCATTTCCATGTATTAGAAGAACAATGTAAGTTCTAGAGTTTCAAGGCTGACCCACATAGCATGGTTCTGCTTGTTTGGCTGCACCATTTTAACAAACAGAAAGTTATAACTAAACTGTGTTCGAAAGCAAAACTCAGTTTGAGGCATTCCTTGGATATCAACACTTGAAGAATATAAACAGCCTTGCTGTTTCAGGGCCCCTTACACTCTTGATAGTAAGCAGAGCAGCAGAGTTTATACTCAATACAGCCTATAATTCAAATGTAACAACTTACAAAAGCACATGGCTCAGAGATTGCTTGTTGTACTTGATAGAATCTTTCCAACAAATCACAAAGGTGATTGCTGAGTGACATACAGTTAGAGCATTAATGAAGGATTAATAATAAATAAATAAGAAAAGCCAGTTCTAAAAATAAACTTGCATAGCTGCTGAATACCTGGCCATTGAAAGTAGCATAAAATCTAAAGATTATTCAATTTTCAATACAAAATTCAGAAATAGCTCCACTCAATCACTTCTCTTTGTTCATCAAGAAAATGCACAACAATTTCTAAAGATAAAAAAAAGATATTCCACTGAGACGGTTGCAAATGATCAAACTGACATTATTACACTGTAAAATCATTTTTAGACACTGCCAGTTAATGATTCTACTATACAACATGCCAGATAGATTAAAAGCTTTGGTTTGGTATATATCATGTTATTCCACAATTACCCTACAGCAATTTGTAAGTACATTTCAAGATCTGATTCAAACCATATTTCTGTTAATGGTGTTAACATAATAATTGAGAAAATACCAGGTTAATAGGCTACACATTGCTCACTTTTAAAGAAACTATATTAAATATGTAATTAAAACTGTGTGCTGTTGGATTCTGCACATATTAATTTATTTGTCTCAAAAATCATTTCAATCTGCTATAATTTCTTAGCCGGTTTATTACATTTCATTAAACACTTGTGTATTGCATCTAAAATTTAATGTAATTTACTTGAGATGTGGAACTCTTCTACAGATATGCCTGAGGACTTTTTTTGCCCCATTGGAAATTATCTTCATGACATGCAATTAAAGTGAAGAAACAAATTACAAAGTGACAGAAGGCAGGAGCAAAGATCACCGGAGGTAGATCTGTTGCGCAAGACCCGTGCATTGTGTCTCATCACAGGCAGAGAAAGTTATTTGTAATACAGCTGATCTGTGTAAAAAAAAAAAAACAACCAACCAACCAAACAGAAACACCTAAAAAACCCACAGTCTGACCACCATTACAGGTACAGCCTTTTTCCCAGACCCAGCTAAATATCACTGAAGGACATCCACGAAATCTCACTGAAAGCAATTGGGAATCCTCTCATCCAGTGACAAATCTTTCACAAACTTAACAAGATGCTATAGAAATTATTATTATTATTTTATATATATGCATATTTACTTTGGACAACTTATTTTTATTCCAAACTACAGACTTTTAAAGGGACCTGTATTTGTGCTATGGAATAACTGGTTCACTTAAATACTTAGGAAGAACTGTTCTTTAAATACTGGAGAAAAGTTCTGGGGTGAAATCCCTGGCTTGCAGATGAACATCACTCTGCCTCCTTCACAAGGGTGAAAATCCCTCTTCAAGGCAGACTGATCATTTAGATTTGAAAGGGCTAAATAGACAAGGATGCTCACTTCTTTTGCACCAGTGTGCCTTCTGAAACCCCTGCTTCATCCTGAACTCAAGACAGATCACACTCCTTGATACCAGTCAAACTGAGTGAGCTTCAGGCTGAACACATCTGTTACAATGCTCCTTTCAAGATGCGGGAACTTTCCAGTCTCCACAAAGGGAAACTGATTTTAACCCAGCACCAGAGATTCCACCTCAAATAATAAGAGGGAAGCAAAATTTCACTCAATCACAACAGACTGTGAGAACACATTGTCCAAGATCTGAAATTGAGGTAAACTGGGGATGTTAAAGGATGTTGAAAAAAGACACCAATTATATTCCTAGGCATTTCCATAACATAATTTGTATTAATTTCTTAGCATCCAGGACACCATAGGATACCTAACTCGAACCTAATTTGCAGTGGCCAGCAAAGATAAAATCTCAACTCCCAAATGAGTCAATAGAGAGCAGCAGAAGAGGGCATTTTAAGGATTCTAGAGGAAGGTTCTGCCTACCCAGGCAGATGGGAGTTTCTCAATGGGCATCTTCAAACACACCCACTGTTCTCATAGTGTGAGCTCTTGAGCCTGGGGACAGTTCCAAGTGTGGATTCTACAACAAGGTGAGAATGGTGCAGAGCCAGCACGATGCTGAGATCCGCACTACAGCACGCCAGGAGCTGCTGCAGCCAGCAGTCACTCTGGGAACTACCTGCACCAGTTTGAAGAGCCAGCTCTCTAAGCTTTATGAATTAATTAGCCTTTAATGACTAAATTTGACTGATTTTTTTTTTTTCTCCTGCTACACATTTATTGCTACTTTGGTATGTAAAAATCTTCCTTATATGCAAAATGGTTATTTGCAAGAAAAGTTACATCTATTAGACTACCTATCATCGTGTGCTTTGCCAGACATCTTAATCTGAAAGGCATGAGTTAATAAAAGTCTGAAGCACAGAGGTACAGAGATACCTAGTTTCAAAAAATCCAGAAACCAAAGCATTGTCCTGTGATTGAAACTTGACAAGAATGAGACACAGATAACTAATGACTTTTCCAACACAAACAAAGCCACATATTGTCTAAATTGCCCTACTGTTGCCTGTGCTGAAATAACAGCTGAGTCCATTTCCAAACCAAGCCCTAAAATCTGGCTTCATTTTTCTTCAGTGATTCTCTCATGCATCACGAAGATCTGTTCTAAGAGCTTTAAAACTAAAACTGAATCCTCTAACAAAGTATTTCTGAGGAGTAAGTAAGCTTTGTTTAAAGTATCATAATCGTGTTTGTTTAAGGTAAGATTAGTTCAATTTACAGCATGACTAGAACTCTATTCAAATATTGCAGATGTATTTTTTGGCTCCCAAATCCCCACTGGTTCAAAAGCCACTGTAAAGCTATTGTTTCATTTTCCTTCAGTGAACAACGAGTAAACCTCTGATTAAAACCTCCATCCAATAAGCACTTTCACACGAATTTCCATTCTCCCAAAAGAGCTTGCAAATCTCAAGAGACAGAAGAGCTTCTGTGCCACATTTTATATCTATTTTTACATCATAAGAGCTCATTTTTCTAGGTTATAAGTGGCGGTTTCCTGCCAGATCCACCCACTCATACTGCAACTTCTCATGGTGAACACCCACAGGAGAAATTATGGTTTGACAAATATCAAAGCACTCTACCCAAGGAAACCATTGATCTAAGTTTTGCGACCTAAATTTCTAGTACATGATCCATTTTCTGCTTTGACCTCAGCTGTTCGTATAAGCACACAGGAAAGCACAGCTCTGCAGACCGTTACTACTGCTCAGTCTTGGATTTTCTCCTTAAAAAAACCCCAGAATTCCTTGGAAGAGCAAATTACCAGGAGTTGATGGTTAAGAAATCAAACTATTAACACAATTTCTAGTCTCTATTTGCCTTGCACTGCCTGCAGGTTTAGAATGCTTCAGTTGCCTCAGCCTAGGTGTAATAAGTACATCTAGCCAAACTATCCTGCTGCTACCAAAATATTTAGAGTAAAATGTAGGAAGTTGACAATAGCAAGCAACGCTTGCATTTTTTGTGCATGAAGCAGCTTCAAATACCTCTTTGAAAAATGCATACTCTGAGACATAAGTGACTTCTACGTTAAAGGACTCCTTCCTCAGAAGTAACACATAACTTAGGGCCAAAAAGGAAGCAACATCTATCAGCTTTTTTGTACCACAAACAGGTGGTGAACGCATGAAGTTGACACACATTCCTCACACATAGCGTATTTTTAAATGGTTTCTTTCAATTTATTTGCAGTCTTCACGTCTGTTGCAAAGCATAGTGAATACAGGCTGAAATAGCTAATAAGAGACCAAATCGCCGCTTGCCAGAACAACTTCAAAGTTCTTAGACCCATTATAAACATCATAATGATGCTGCAGAAATTTATCTTCCAGCCTCTTCTATTTACAGCTTCCTAACAGGGATGCCTTTTATGGGTTATCTCTCACACGGTGAGCAGAACCACATCCTGCTGCTCTGTAGCCTTTTCTGGCACTAGCTGCTAATCGCAGCCAGGCTCCAGATTCATTTCACCCCGAGGACTCAGGTCACCCCCAGGGGATGGTGACAATCATACTTCAGGGAACCGGAGGCTCAACCCTATAGCAATTCCTTTCCAGTGCTGAATGGTTTTGAAACCTGAAGCAGCTGAATGAAACACTCACCTGCACTTAACAAGAGCATTGCTCGAGATCGATTCTCTCTTAGCAAGTTTTCTCTCAATTGCTTTTTAAAAGTCATTTTACTCCTGTAGATATCTGTCTTCCATGGCAAACAGCATACGGTAACGTGAGATTTCCTCTTCTCTTCCTATTTTGAACTAAACCAAGTATCACCTCACATTTACAAAAGTTCTGAAAATTCATATTCAAGCCTAAAGCAGAGCTTTTTTAATAACCTAAAATAATAACCCCTGTTGGCAAGACAAATACTGATAAATCTAAATTACTGACATAGTACATTATTTAACTGTTTACCAAAAGATATAAACAGAGACAAAAAAAAGCTGTAAAACCTCTTCTAGGAACTTAATGACTTAGAATAGTATTTTACAACCACATTACAACAAATACTGCTCTTCCGACTGTTCTCAGGTGAGGGTTCAGTTACTCTGCATGGTCAGGAGTCCATGACTTCAAGGAATGTGAGCCATGGTTTGAAACACTAGTTTCTCTTTTTCTTTCCATTAATTAAAATCCCCTACAAAATTTTTGTTAGTGATTTATGCATTACATTATTTTATAATACCCTGCTCCGTGAGGGACAGCATATATAACAAATGGAAAAGACGACACGATCACTCTGGGATTTCATTCATTCTGAATTTTTGGTGGATTTATATGCATGGGATTTATTTCTATCTTTCAAATAGTTCAGCCTGGAAATGTACCGGGTTCAACATACTACACTTAGCAGACACTTAGTATATGTTCTTACCAGGTTAAAAAAAAAGAAATAATTAAAATGGACATTGTAACAAAATAGCAGGGCAGTAACAGATGATAAGTTTACATTTTAAAAAAAATTCAAACTGAATCTAGAGTAGGCATCAAAATGTTAGTATTAGAAGTATGCAATATTATTGTTAATCATTCTTCTGTCCTATCTATTTTTTAAATCAAACACAGAGGCATTAAAGACAAAAGTAATTCATTTAGCTGTGTGAAACCAACTGTTTGTGTGTGTCACAAGGATAAAGTATGTTTGAGACTGATGTACAAGGAAAAAGTGTTCTGGGACACACTGTGATCAATGGACAGCAGACTGGAAACTTCCCTCCGAGAAAGAGAAAAATAAGCAGGCTGGCAGGATTCTTGAAAAATATTTTTTTTTATTTTTTCCATGTCTGGATGGTGTTGCTATCCTGGCCAGCAATTTCTAGCAATACTCAATTCAAACACATTCCTCTCAAACACAAATCTCTTTCCAATCAGTTTTCCATTGTAAACCTTTACAGACATTATAAACTTGAATTCACTAAATCATTCATGAAGCACTGCAAGCTATAAGCAAATAAATGAATTGCATATCAATCACAGCGCATATTAAATAAATATATAATAAATTATATATAATTCAATATGAAGACATTTAAACGCAAATTACTTATATAGTTCCTTAAATATATTTCCAAATGGATTTCATGTAATCAATGTTAACATACAGAGCACAGAAATAATACACATCTGCTCAAGGTAACATTACTAAATTGCACAGAAATCTCAGAGTGTCTCTGTAGGACTAGTAATAGTAATTAGTATCTTATCAAAATCTCCATTTCTACTGTGCCTCAGTATCATTTTTCTCAGACAGGTAGCCTCAGCTTTTAAGATCCAGATATATTTTGAACTATTACCTTCATGCCAGGAGGTATCAATCCATCCATCTGTAACATAAGCAAATATTTAGTTCTACTTGCTTAATGCAGCAAGAGGCGTAAGGATATAAAGCTCAAAATATGGTGTTCCCTGGAGCTACCTGCAGTTAACCAGGCACCTACATAAGAGCTTAGCAATAAACAGCCTGTGAGGATGCAAGAAGTACTAGCAAAAAACACATGTATTACACATAGAAGACTAAGCACCCTGCCCAAACTTGGATTTTCAGTATAGTTTCAGCCAGTTTTCTCCAAGTTTTGTCTTTCTCTGCATATTAAGCTTTTTAAATGATGAACAGGTTTTAGGATTTCTCCCAGTTTATTTGGCAGAGATGCTGGCAATTCTCTCAATAAAGCATCACTAGCACCATCCAGTAACACGGGTTTGAACATGTGGTCTCTGTATTACAAGAAAGAAAAAAACAACCCAGGGTCTATGAAGATAACTATAGCTACGTACGAAGTGAATAAAAAGCAGTGTGTCCTGGAAACCTGTGGTACTGAACTTCCAGACCTGACCAGAGGGCATCAGAGCTCCCTTTAAAGCCATCCCCCAACAGTTCTTTCTGATAAAAAACAGGGCACAAAGGAAATGGACAAGCCAGGGTAACTGGCTTTTTGCTCCCAGCATGGAGTGGGGCTGTAGTTAGGATACACACCTCAACTCCTCAGTTCAAAGAAAGCCAGAGGAAAGCAAATACATTGTCAGTAGATTTATGTTGCTCCACAGTACTCTGCATTCACAGCATTTTTAAGGGCCCACATATTAAAAAAAATGATGAAAAACCATTATCTCAGGGATCATCAGCTGCTCTTAGCAAATCTCACTGGGTTTCCTTTCCTGCAGTCCCCATATTTTTTGTACCCAGAGAGCTACATAAATATAACGAGAGATTGACAAGGCAAGATTCTTAACCCAAGCATGGAAAAACACAAAAATAAAATCTACATTTCATGTGTCTTTGTAACTGTGTCCCACCATAGTATAAAAGAACAAAAGCACATATTCCAGTATTTCAATACATATGGGAACCTGAGACATAGCCAGACAGGCAATTTCATATGGAAATAGCTTTAGTCTTCCAGAATTCAGAAAACTATTCCATTTCTTTAAAAATATCCCCCAAAATTCCAAGGTACAATAAATCCAAAAAAATGTGGTATAAAAATCACTCTGAAGACCCAGGTTAGCACAAAGTTTGATGAGAATCACTTTCAGTCCTTGGCCAAAGTTTATTTTCCTTCCCATTTACACTCAACAAATCACAGCTGCTGCATTTTCTTTCTTTCTATTTCATGTTATTACACTGATTTACCAAAAAATAAAGAAAAAGTCCTGATTTAGGCTATGGCACCTGAAATGGTGCCATTTGTCACAAGCAAAAGCATAACCCATCAGAGACACACCATTCGGCTCAGCAATACTTCAGCTGCTTGCTTGGCACAGTTCATTTTTTAATCTCAAATATATCACCAAGGGGGAATTCATGGCTAGCAAGCACTAACAAACACAAGGTGAAAGGACACCATTTTCACAGGCACGTAGAGCATTAACAGGTCATTTATAAAGCAAATTGAATGTGCATCACAGGAAAATGCACAGAAATTACAGCTGTCTGTAGAAACCTCTGAGATCACCAAGTCCAGCCTATGACCCAATAGTGCCACATCAGCTAGACCATGGCACTAAGTGCCACGTCCAGCCTTTCTTTAAACACATCCAGGGACGGTGACTCCACCACCTCCCTGGGCAGTTGATTCCAGTATCTGATCACCTCTCTGTCAGAAAGTGCTTCCTGATATCCAACCTAAACCTCCCCTGTCACAGCTTCAGGCCATGCCCTCCCATCCTGTCACTAGCTGCCTTGGAGAAGAGCCTGACCCCCACCTGACTACACCCTCCCTTCACATAGTTGTAGAGAGAGACAAGGTCCCCCCTGAGTCTCCTCTTCTCCAGGCTAAACAACCCTAGCTCCCTCAGTCTCGCCTCACAAGACTTTCCTTCTAGTCCCTTCCCCAGCCTCGTCGCTCTCCTCTGGACCCGCTTGAGCACCAAAACATCCTTCTTGAAGTGCGGGGCCCAGAACTGCACACAGTGCTGGAGGTGAGGCCTCACCAGTGCTGAGTACAGGGGGAGAATCACATCCCTAGTCCTGCTGGCCACACTATTCCTGATACAAGCCAGGATGCCACTGGCCTTCTGGGCCAAGATGAAATGCTGCAGAGACATGCTTACTCTTCAAAACAGCATCACATTTCAAACAGTAAGTGTTTGGTTTAGGTTCTGGATCAGTGGTAGCTCAGAAGATGTGTCTTCAAAGGTGCAAGGCAAAGAGTCTGGTATTCACAGCTGAAGTACTCTTTTAAGAGTTTTGCTTGACTTCAACTAAAAAAGCTGTATTTCAACAAACGTCTCTCTTGGAGGAAAAAAGAAGCAATCTTTAGATGAAATTATTTGTGTAAGTGAGCATAAGTAAGAATGCAGCTGCTGAGGAAAATTTCCTCCTCCCCTCTTACCTAGCAAGAGGATTCTTGCCAAGCTGAATAACTAACCATCAGGGGATCTGATCAATAAGGCTTTTGCCTACCAGGAAAGTAGAAGACTAAACACAAACTGTTTATTGTGTGATTACAAAAGGAAATGGGTGTTGAACTTCACATTAAGAGCTGCTTGGGGAAGAGAGCCCCATTGTGCTAGGGCACTGTACAAACAAATATTGGGAAAGATAGTGCTTGCTTTGAAATGTTTATCCTCTCACAAGGAGCCAAGGGGATGGAAATATGCTTTGAGAGTTTAGTCTTCAAAAACCTAACATGCCAACCATGTAATCAAACACCCACCGGGTTATTCATTGATTCTTAGTCATTCACAGTTGACTCTCAATGCCAAACAAACTTATTTTCATTGTATCCCTTCATTTGTATTCACGGACATGAGACTGGCGTCTGTGAAAGGGAGATAAATGTGCAAGCTGGTATTGTGCTACCGGCCATCCTGCTCTCCAGATTGCGTGCCTGCTGACATGGTGGCCGTGAGGAACCTTCCAGTCCATCGGTGAGGACGCAGCCTGAGCAGCACTGCCTGCCAGTTACTGCATTCAGATTGTTGACACATCACAAATGCCTCCTGACGTACATCAGAGAAGTTAATTTTCACTTCAGTACTAAAAACGTTTTGCCGTGTTGGTCATGTGATGACAGTAGGTAGTAGCCCATTTTTTTTCTCTGTAGAAGTCAGGTAGAAAAAAAATGTCATCACTGTGGGGCTTTTTAGTATTCTTTTTCTGTTCTTTTCCCAAGTCCATGAATTACATGGATGTAAAATGAATGTAAAATGAATGTAAAATAAAGTAGAAAATGGAGGAAATATCTGCTGTATAGATGGAGACAATAGAGGAAGGCAAAGGAAGTAGTGAAAGAAGAATAATAACAGTTGGTACCCAGAGAAAGTTTGGTTGGTTGTTTTGGGGACAGGAGAGTTTCATTAGGCAATGGCTGACTTGACCTTGGCTATCACCTCTTTCAAAAGAGAGTGAAAAGGCAGAAGAAAATGGAAATGTTTACAATAAATGAATATAGCTACCACACTCATAAGAAGAAAAGATACAATATCTTTTCAGATCACTAGATCACTCCCCCAGGGAATGGATTATTTAGTCTGGATGTTTTTTGTTTGGTTTGGTTGTTTTGGTGTTCGTTTGTTTTGAGTGTTATGCCTTTCTCTCTGGCAAGAAGTGGGCATTTACAGAAAAATATTTTGCAGTGAGCTGAACGTTACAAGTTCCATAAGCAGAGGATATAAAGATTAAAAAGTTGAGAGAAGTTTGGTGTTTTGGAACATGAAACATTTGCGAGTTGTTACTTGCACATGCCTTTTTACATTTTCTAGCTCAGTATAAGACATACAATAATATTTGGCCATGATTTATATTATTCTCCATATTTACTTCTGCTAAATAAAGGAACTTGGTACAGCTTAGAGTTCAAGTCACCATCAAAGCCTGTAATGGTGTTTACTAAGGATGGCAGATTACAGATGAAGAGTGAAACACCTTGTTTTAACATTTCCAGCTGTTCTGAACTAGTTCTTTGTATTGCATCCCAAGTTTTGGAACAAGATCTGGCAGCCTAGTAAGCAATGAGTTGGTTTCTTTTGTTAAGGTACTGCAAGTCACCTCTATAGAGCAAAAATACATCTGGAATAGCATCTTTGTTTTGGATCTTTACATTTCTTTTTACAGTAAGGCTCAGCTTTCTGGCAGACTTCTTCCTGAAGTCACTGCACAGAGCCTTTTAGATGGGACTCAAAGGAATCCTCACATTTTACCTGACAAGTCCATGGCATAACTTTCCATTTAGTTTGTGTGGATTTTTCAAAATATCTTTGGAGGACTGGAATTTTTGAGAGGCAAACTGACCGTACGAGAACATAACAAAGAACAGAAGGACAAACAGTTTGCAAAGTGATGCTTAGTGCCTTATGCTGCATATTTTTATGAAGTTGTGTAGAGTTTTGTGATCTTCTGCTTTCCACACAAATAGTCTGCTGAAGGGAGATGTGGCTGCAGAACTGCAGTTGTTGGAAGTTAAACTAAGCTATTCAGTGGAAGATGGTAAGAAATTGCCCAAGGAGGGCTCAGATTTTAGTCTAGATTATTTTAACTCCTGGTGTACTAGCAAGTTTGCTATAGTCATCAAAAAGCCAACAGCAAAATACCGAAAACGAGCAGGCTTCGTTGGGACACGGTTTGTGATACTGCCCTGGTGTAATTCCTGCACGGAATGTGCATTGCGGTGTGATGTAAAGGAGCGCTCCTTCCTCCTAGGAGAGAATAACAGCTGCCTTCCAAGCTTGGGTCCCTCAGCATGCCAGCATTTCAGACAGTGTTGTACTGACGATGGCAGTGGTATGTCTGCCTCAGTGATGAAGTGGATTTCCAGAGTCTTTGTACTGGAAGGTTTGGCCAAATGCTGTGCTAGTGACAGGCCTAAACGGGTTTTTTGTTACTTATGGATATGAAGAAGAAATAGAGGCAAGGTACAAGGCAAGTCTTAGCTGAAGAATGTGTGTATGTATGTCTTAATTTTCACATGAGACGCTGAAGTCATTAGTTAAGTTGCGTGTAGTTTAATGCCACCAATACTCTTGCATAAGCTTTATTACTTTAAAAGAAGCCTGTTCCCCAAAGCAGTATTTGATGCAGGAAGATGTTTCTATGTGCTTCCGTGAATGCCTTCCAGAAAAGTTGTGCCTCTGCTGTCACCACTGCAAATGACCTTGACTTTCCCTTCAGTGTGTTCTGGCTACTCGCTGTGGGACAGGTAAAGGCTGGGCTGTGCCTGAGAGCTGGGAGCTCCTGCTGGGTGGGATGTGGCTTGCCACTTCTCACCAAGTTTGTGTATGGCTCCATCCCTTTCTGGACTGGACTGTTTCTGATGGGCACGTGGACGCCCAAGTGAGCCCTCAGCACAGCTCTGTTTTGCGTATTGTTGAGTAGTGTTAATAAATCCACATCAAGCCTGATGTCTGCAGTTGGGAACAGGACATTTTTGCCTGCCTTCGTGCATAGCTTTGCTGCTTGGAAAAGGCAATGCTGTTACAGATGGCGTGGGGGGGATAGGGAACCACTAGTGCACTGGTAACAACTGCTTTGTTCCCCAACTTTTTGTCTGCTGAGTGATTTCACAGTGAGACCAAGTTACTCTCTTGACAGGGTTATTTATACACTGTGTGACTCACCTGCCTTCTGAGGGATGGCACTTGCCTGCCTGACAAAAAAACTTTGTGGTGCCACTCATGTGTTGTTTCTTCCTTAACGTATTTATCCCATGATGTTAGATCAGTGGTGGAAGTGCTATAAGCACCAAAACAATGATGAAACAAACAAAGAAAAGAAGTGTGGAAATTGCTTTTTGTTAATCATAACCTGAAGAAATTGACAAAATTGATTTGCTGTCTGTATTTTCCTTCTTTGTGCCAATAACAAAAGGCATTGTACTGCAGGAGGATTAAAAATAGGGATTCTGTGTTTCCTCTTGAGCCTCAACTTCATTTTACATCTGCAGAGTTTTTGTCTCTGTACAGTAATTTCAATGGCTGCTGTGAAACAGTTCCTCGTTTATAACAACAATGAAAAATCAGGATCAGCCCTTCCTTTGTTGCCATGCATTCTGAAACTCGTTTCTTTTGTGTGAGGCACAGGTACATCTTAATGAGATGCTCCTTGGCTTTTTACAGGGGCTGTTTGCTCAAGCAGGCAAGATTGTAGCTTGGAAGAACACTTCCATTGTTCTTGGTTGAACCTGGATCTATAAGCCTTTGTGTTACCTTGTGTCATCCCAGGTCTGCTTGGCTATGTTTATGTCTTTCTCCCCATTGATGGGATGTCCTTTTGCTGCTTGCTTTCATTTGTATGCGGTAAGGCTGTCTGCCCTTGTTTTCCTTTCTAATTTTTTTCTTGTTGTTGTTGGGAGAGTATTCCTCCTCATATCCTGTAGTCTTTCTTATTCCGTATCAGTAATTGTTTTGCATTTCCTTGAGGCACTGAGCCATTCCGGTGGTGGGAGATAATCTTTTCTTCTGCACAGTGAGTTATGTGCATGAAAAGCCAGAGTATGTGGATTGGGTTTTAACCTTCATTTCTATTGGTTTTCACCTTTTTTCAATCTTCTCTTCACACTGTCTTTTTTAACCTAGTTTCTAGTGATTTTGTGTTGCTGGCTTTGTTTTAGCTGTGAGATAGCTGAAGCTTAGCTGTATCAGATGTTTGCATACTTGTTCCCTTAATCCAACCAAATTCATCTTTACGAGTTCGAAATCATCTTTATTCATATTGTCCTTGGTTTTAATTTAAAATAGAAATCCCTTACCAATGTAACAGTGCATTCAAACATGAAATCAGAATACTTACAAACTGATTATTTTGATGGTATAGGGTGCTCATGTACCAGTGCTCGGAGCCTTTGGGCTATAATACTTGATACTGGGAGGGAAAAGAGCCCTGCAAAATCATAGTGGGTGCTGAGGATATGTTCGTATTTCATACAGGTAAAAATACCAGTCTCTTTGTTCTTCAACTCAGTTATGTGGAGACAGTGTATTTATAAAGCAGATCCCTTGGTGAGAAGGAGCTAATGGCTGGTTGGGGATGCTCTTTTTCTTCAAGCTTCTCCCTAGCACTGTTCTGTTGCAGGTTCTTTCTGCGGACTGAATGCAAATAATCACTGATGTGATGAAAAGAGAATATGTAAGAGAGGAAATTCTGTGCCCAGGGTGACAGAATGTATATGCAAATGATGGAGTTACGTCCCATAGTTGGGACTGAAGTTCCTTTCTTACCCTTTATTTTACCATTGACTTGGGTAAATACCGTATGTGTGGAAGGAGGTTTCCTCTGCTGCATGGGAAATGCTGAGAAACGTGCTTCTCTCTTTTCTGGATTTGGTGTGCTGATCGTGCATTGTGTTCTTGAGAAGGACGTTTCCTTCTCGTGATGACAACACAGGTTCCAGGATGTTTAGCTTCTGTGCGTGGCTGAAGGCAACACCTAAAGCCAAGAAGATCAGAAGGGGCATTTTACTTGGGCTATGTTAGTGTAAAAAAGTCAAGCTAACTCTGATGTTTCACAGGTGGAAAACCACAAAATACTTGACAGGCTGAAAGCTCAATATGATTTCAGTTACACAGACACTAATGTCAAATAAGCAATTATAAAGAAGTCAAACTTCTCCTGTAAATTTGTAACACAGTAGAAGAACATTATGCATAATTACGTTACACATCATTTTAAGGATGAAGCTCATATTCCAGGCTCCATTAGCTTTCAGAGTCTTTGTAATATATCTGTTGAACACATCCTAAAAAGTTAGAGACAAGATTATCATTGATTTTTATTCACAGCAAGAGGTTTAGTTGACAATTGATGATACAGTTTCAGTTCCGTTTCTTTAAATACCTGTTGTCTTAAATGTTGGCATCTTTATCCACGAGACCCTTGCGTGACACTGGTCATGATCCCAGGTATATGTTTTGACCTAGTTAAAATTCTCTGTTGGCAACGATGTGTGGGTGCTGAAGCAAAGAGCTGCAGTGACTCAGCTGTTGCTGCTCTGAGGTGCCTGCTCTGCCCTGTTGCCAGAGGTTACACCGCCTGGGTAGCAGAGATGCTGGAGGCAAATCTGTGATCCTACCTTGCTCCTGCAATTCGTAGCCTGACATTTTAATGTAAATGGCAGTTTAAATATCCTATGCCATGAATTGGAGTGACTGAGGAATGGGCCCATAGGGAAGTTATCTGAATGTGATAGTAGCTTAAAATTAATTGTCTTCTGGAACCTCATTTCCCCCTTTCTTCTGGCAACTTCAGACCTCACGCAGAGCTTGTTCTGTCCTAACTGCACTAAATGTGCTCTGTTTCTACACACGTAATGCTTACTGTCTGTAGCTGGAAACTTGCCCTGTAGATGTGGCTATCTCAGAGACATTGTGAAGGGGGGGGGGATGAAGATGATGACCCTGGGAAAAGAAGACTAAAAAATCAGCTAGGCACTGTGGGTGTGGGTTTAGTGTCTGCAGAAGGGTTGTTTTAATTTTATTTTAAGAATTTAGCAAGCAGTAGTTAATGTTATTCCCTCCTGGGCACATGCATTTTGCCACTTTCCCCACTAACACTTGATGAATGGGAAAAAGTGGAACTGTGTGATGGAAATATCTGTTCTCTTGTAAATCGGGCTGTTATTCTCAGCAAGTCTGGTGTCAGATTACATGTAAGGTTATTGTTCTTCTGTATGAGAAAAAGCTGCTCAGATATGTGGTCTCAACTGACTCAGACTTCAAGCTGGAAAGTTTTTCATACTGTTTGGAGATGGGGATGATGGCTCTCTCTGTTTCCTAGTATACAGTGGTCCTTAAGGTAATGGTATTTCCATCAGACATGTAAATTCTAAACCAGGAAGAGTCTTATTTCTGGAGTAGTGTTAAATGCACATGGTGCTGTGCTGAATCAATAGAATTAATCAATTCTTTCTATCTGTTTTGTTCTCTAATCTCTGTTCTTCTGAATTGTTTTGCTAAGGCTCACTGTTTCAATTTAAGTGTGCAGTTCAGGATTAGAAATGGGGCTGTCTGTGCTCTCATCAGCTCTTTGGCTTTTGAAAACTAAAGGTCTTTGATAATGTTCTCTTTTTATTACTATTTCTTAATATGAAGAACATGATATAGATTGCTGGCAGAGTTAACTTTCTTCTGAAATGTGGTTCAGAGGCAGAAATTCAGTTCTGAAAGCAGAGGCACTGATAGGAAAATGTGTACATTCAGGGTAGAAAAATGACTAATCTGATTTCAATATACAATTATGGTTTAATGAGAGACATTCTACAAATGTAGTATGGTAGAAAACAAATTGCTGCATAGAGAACTAGTGATTCTGCTTACCATTATAGAGGTGTACACTCAGTTTTCAAATAAAGTCATGACCAACTTACAGAAGACATAACACACACAGCTAGAATAACACAGTACAAATTGCCTCATCATCATGGATTGATCTGTTCAGTGAAATTAGCCATTGACCTGTCTCCATTACAGTGTAGTACAGGCAGGTGATAATGTGAGATACACGGTATCATGATGCTTTCTAGTGCTGTATCATATGAATAATTTTGGTATTGTTGCAATACTGATTTTGTCAATCCATGCTGTGAGTACTGGCCTGATCTTTTCCCCTCTCTTGTCTCAATCAGACTGTAGAGGAACCACAGTCATTTGCAGGGATATGATTCAATAGCAGCAAAAGCACGTTCTCCATTTGCTTTGTGCCGACAAGCTGTGTAAGTATTTCCCTGTAACAGGCTGCATACTGACCCTTTTAAAATGCTTTTGTACAAGTATACTCATTATCAGCCACTGTCAAAAAACCAAATGCTTTCTCTCCTCTCTGAGATGAAGTGCTCTGAATGACAAAAACAGGAGAAATGATACAGTAATTTGCTGATTTAAGGTGTGGGAAGTTGATTCACACTTTACGGAAACAGCAATGATGTCAGTCCACCAATAGAAGATTTTTAGACCTCAGATAAATAGAGATGCTTTTGACTGTATTTTGAAGCAGTGTTTCTTGACTAGAGATATGGGATGAATGCCTATTTCATGTAGGCCTTGTTACTGAAAGTCAGTAGTTACATATACAGTGTGTCTACAGTATTGGAAATGCCTCTTTCTTCTGAAGACTGGCAAATTCACAGGTCCTGCTGATGACCACTATCCTGTAATGGGAACAACTGCTGACAATATGACACTAGGCTGTTAAATGCTTCCTACTCGCATTGTTTTCTGAAAAAAAATTAGATGTATTTAGCAAATGTCACTTTGACTCATCCAATTTATCTTTTTTTGACTCCTTTATTAATATTTTGTCACTTTTGGACTTGTGGAACAACCCTCTTAACAGCGCTTGGGATTCTCCTGGAAGCTCATTCTTCAAGTGTAGTGCTCACAGGAGTCACGTTTGTAGGGGTGCACCAAGACTGGGAGCTGTTGAGTTACATGCTTCAACCTGCTCTCCCGGACAGGGTACAATGTTGTAAGAGGATTAATTCAGAAGGAAGTGGAGACTGAGAAGAAACCAAATGTCCTTTCCTGTGCAGCAGCTCTCTGGCTTTGCTGTTGGGCTTACAGGAGAATGTAAGGAAGGGCTTCAATGCTCAGTTTCTGCAGTCGCAAAGCATAGCTTTTGGAAATGTCAGGCACTTGCTCCTGACTGATGCTCTGTGCACTAAATGTTGCAGTAGTCCAGGCAGGCAGCCTCTGGAGTCTGCTTCCCTTTGAGTATCTGTGACCACAGTAAAGATCCCTCCCAGACACAGTGCTTTATTGTACGCAAGTGGAAGTGTTTATTTCTGCAAGAGTTGAACACTTGATAGAAAATATTTGGTCCATTTCAGATAATGCAGAGATAATAGTTCACTTACATCTTAAAACTGCCCTTAAGGAAACGTATAAGTCAATATTATTTCAGGCAGAATAAAAGGTAGAATGCGTTAATAGAATAATAATGATAGAAGCACTGAAAGAATGTCTTATTCCATGAGATTCCTTTGTTGCAGCAAGACAGGAATAGTGTACGATCAAGTCATTAACTACTTGTTGTTTCTGTAAGGCTGTCTTTGTGCCCGTGTGCTTTTGTGCAGAGTCCCCTCCTGCTGAGCCACGCAGATAGTGGCCACGCTGCTCAGTTGGGCTGTGCAGGTCCTGGTCCTGTGTCCTGCACACAAGCTCACGAGAGCTGGGGCTGAGCTGCCGAGCACTCGCTGTGCTGCTGTGCATGCTGTGTCTGCACCGTGGGTCTGCATCGGAGACTGAACTGTGGCAGCTACCCCAGGTACAGCCAAGCTCTGCCGAAGTCTGTTACCACAATGTGTTATCTGGAGTAAGAATCTATATATGCTACTTAGTGCACGGTGAAGAGCTAAAAGACCAAAAGATTCTCAAGCTTGCCATAAATTACATCTCAAAGTCTTTCTGCCCACTGAATTTTGTGTTCAAGAGCTGTAAAGTAATGACAGAAGAAGAACTTTCAGTATGGATAACTCTGCTAATTGAGCTAAAGAAACCTTCCCATGAAAATGACTGATAAAAGCACAACAGTATTGGATTTCTATTGGCTCCTAGAACAAAATTCAAAGAGAAAAGCTTGGTTTTTCTTTCCTGGGAAATATATTCATTCACATTTCTGTGTTTTCCCATTCTTAATCCTGTACTTAAAATAATAACACCAGGAGATGTAGGAAAATGTGGTTTTACCATTGAAATTCTGAACTGCTTTTTGGAACATGGCTAAACAATCTAGTTCCAAGCACATCAGCCAGTAGTTTCAAACTTTAGATGTCTGTGTTCCTAAATGTTTGTTGGTCAGATGAAGAAGGGTCTTGACAGTTTGACATAAGAGTAGAGAAGATTAAAAGATAAAACATATAAGTGGTTTAGCCGTTGGAGCTATCACATCTGCCTGGAAGGTGATGGGTCTGGACTCTCCCAGGGCAGGAGTGGGAACAGAGCTGCAGGCAAGGGAGAGCGAACTCCTCAGCAAGAACACGTTGCTGGTGTTCTGTAAGCAGAGAGCTCAATTTTTCTCAGTTGGAACACTTCATGATGACCTGCGTATGCAGTGCTGCCACTCAGCTGGTCTTTCTGCTTGAGTGTTGTTAATCCAGATTAATTGCTGCTCTTTCCTAAATGCTCTGACTCAGTTTTGTGACCTAATGCTGACTCCGGGCGAAATGGAAGAGACTGGTGGGTTTGTCGTCACTGTGTTGGTGCTTTATAGCATGAACAATCCTCTTGTTCCTCTGTTCTGAATTTTCCGAGGACAAGCTTTTGGCTGTTGGGATTGCTTTATCAGTCTGGCCAGGCCACAGCTCCCAAGCAGAAGGACTTCCTGGGGTGCTGGAGCACTCACCCTCCTGAGCAGATGCTGCAGCAGCGTGGTGTAGGACAAGCTCCAGCAGCAGATGCACACACAGGGGATGAGCTTGGGGTGCAGGTGGCAATGGGAGAGGGGAAACCAGATTGCTACCAGGTAGACAAGGTCTGTAGGGACCAAAAGAGACGTGTCAGCCTGGAGAGCTATGGCAGGTGCGTTGGAAAACAAAGCTGGAAGGAAGGACGATTTCCCAAGGACACAACGAGTGGGGAGGGAGGCAGGATTTGTTTTCAAATCAGAAGATTTGTATTTCCGTGTGAAGACTTACGTTTTGCTTGTTTAGAATTTTGTGTTCTAATTAAACAGCTTTGGAGAGAAAAGCCTTTGTACGCTTTTGGCGCAGTCTCCCTGAGGGCTGCTCCCCTGCGGCGAGTGCCCTGGTGAGCACTGCTCTCCTGGCTGGCTCCAGGGCTGCCTGCCAGGCTGCCCATGTCCTCTTGCTGTCTTCCCAGATCCCCTCCTGCATCCTCAGAGTATCTGTTCCTAATCTTTCTCACAGGAGCGATGTGTGGGAACTATTGCTAGACCCTGCCATGCCCCTTGCACTGTGCCCTTGGCATTTTGAGACCAGGATGTATGGACATGCCCAGCCTGTTGCAGTTTTCTGAGTGGACAGCAGGTCCTGGCCTTTTCTTCAGGAAACCCCAGCACTATTCTGCCAGGGTTTATTCCTGCCAATGCTTGGTGCTGTTAAAGGAGCAATCAGAGTTATTTGAGTGTCCTAAGAAATAATTTTAGGACTGAAAAGTTTTTTATTTATGTTCAGTTTCTTTGACACAGCTGGACGAGACAGTGTGCATATCTAAGTAAAAATTTCCTTCTTGCAGCTAAGTAAGTGGGGAGTTTCAAGAGGCTGAGATAGAATAAATATTCATGCAACTCTTAATTAGAAATTTCAATAGTGGTTGCAATCAAAAATATACTTTTCCTATATGTCTGTTACTGTGACAAGATTCATGAATTCCTCTTACTATATAAACTATGTATATTGTATGGACTTAAAGAAAATGTGAAATGCCACCGAAAGGAAGCAGACTTTGATTATTTTTAATTTATATTTAATTATATATTTAATTCAACAAACATATACAGCTACTGCTACTCCTAACAAGAAAGAATTGACTGTCCTAGCTATGTAGAAGTGGTGGGATTTCCATATTAGTTACTGCAGAAGGCCCATGGGGTTTGTTCTGAAGTGGCCCAAAAGATGTACTGAGAGGGAAGATCTTGGTTACGATCAGACTTGTTTCCTGATGGGCCCTTCCCTGCCTCTGGGTTTTTCCTGTCACTTCTCCACAAACCGGGCTGTGATGGTGCTGTGACAACCAGAAAAGACCTCAAGTCCTACCCTTCCAGGGACTGTGGAGTCCTGCAGAGCAGGGAGTGGCATTGTGGCAAAGGAGAGTGAGGTTTGTGGGCAACTGAGACACAGACCAAGTTCGGATCATTTCAAGAAGCAGTGTGAGTGCTGGGTGATAAGTATCCTGAGAAATCAGGTATTTCAGAGCACCTCTGGGACCTGTTTCTGTCCATACCTCTCAAATTTCTTACTGTGACTTATAGAGGTCTATTATTTGTGCACTTCACAGGGTTGCTATGGAATTTATTAGACTGAGTTGTGAATGCAAGGAGCAGTTGCTTCCAGAAAAGAAGGAAATATGTTTTGCAGGGCCGTCGTCAAATTTAAGGTATGCAAATTCAGTGGTTTAGAACTTTTACAAAAATTATTCCCTTGCCCACATTTCCTCTCTGTGCTTCAGGCTTGGAGAATTTTGCATTCTAATTTTTCTGTTTCAGGGTGCTTACATGAGAATAACAAGAAAAAAGAAAACCATATCTGACAGCTCGCTCCATTTCCTCTTTTACATACGCAAGAGGTACATTCTAAAAGCAGCAGCAGCAGCCTCCATGCCTGTGTACATGAATTTGTTTTGTCGGTAGTGCAGGAAGGCTAGGCACTTCTGGATTGTTCTGGGCAAGGACTTATTCAAATACACAAAAAATGAATAAAGTTTTGCTGTTGCTGTATATTACTCTGAGCGGAAGGAACGGCAGAAGTTTACCTGGAGAATACATGAGCAGGATCCATTAATCTTTCTAGGATTTTAGGCAGGAAAGATTTCAAAGAACCAGGGAGAGCAGTGAGGTCGGGTTTGAGGTTTGCATGTTGACATCTTTGTTCCCATCTTTGAAGCTGGGATGCAAGCAGATGCTGCCGGTCGGGGAAGCTGCAGATCACTAAAGAGCTCAGGAGATGGCCAGACACGTGTGACCATGGGAGGTGGAGGAAGTGCTCACCAGGACATGAGGTCTGCCTCGGTTTTATACAGAGCAACTCAGCAACACAAGTTCACAAGCCCTTCTTTTGATTGTGAAGGAGCACTTAAATAATTTGACCTGTGTGATGGTAGAAGAAATAAGCCAAGGCTGAGGTAGTTTTAGATTTTATCAAAGAAGATTTAGATAGTTAGAGAACTGGAAAGGCTGAAAGAGGAAAATGGGTGGAAAAGCAATATTTCCAGGTTGCTTAGCTAAAGAAGAGTCTTGGTTTAGTCAGATAACAGTCACAGATGGAATTTGATACATGAAAAGAAATACAGTGCTGGATGATGACCAAGCAATGTCCTTCAGAGTCTCATAAAACATGAAGTAAAAATAGGATTGTTACAAGAGAATTTGATCTCAGAAAATATTTTTCTAAAAACAGAACACCTAAAGGAAAGTGAAAAGAGAAGCTACCTGGGGACTAGCCATGTTAGGGTTCTTTCCGCAAGCTGATGGTAGAGTTTGTTCTATTTCCTGACTAAAAGTAGTTTGTAAATTCTTTGGGGGTAGTTTTCATCCATGTACTAAGGGGAGAGTCAAGTTCAAGACATTGAAGAATATATTGATTTGAAATATCATTATGTAAAAAAGCAAACTGAAAGTCAGAGAGAGAAATTTTCTCTCTAAAACAGAAATTCAAGGTATCTTTATCCTGTGTACTACCTATATATACCTGCACTTTAACTAATAGAGTAATAGGTCTCTCACTCATTACCTTCTTGTTTCAGACAAAGGTGGTAGGTTTGATCAGTTTACTTGGTTTTGTGTTTTGTGTTTTTTGGTTTGTTGTTGTTGTTTGTTTGGTTTTAGTTACACAAAAGTATTTTAGACTATATTACATCAGGAAAAAGTCTACAGAAAGCTCCCAGCCCAGTGACTAGAATGAGATTTCTCTCATCTAACTTCAGCCATCTAGGAGGTTTTTTAGATTCTTGAGAAGTCAGCGAGGATCAAGAGGCACTGCCAGAAAGGGATCATCAGTTGCCTCTTCAGTCTGAGGCTAAGGAGTGAGCCTGCATACTACTCTGAGTTTAGTTTTTCAGTTTTTCCTTAGGTAATGTCCTTTGGTCTCTTATGGAGAGCAAAACGGATGCTCTGTGCTTACACACAGAGCTTCAACTTTCATGGGAGGTCAGCATGATTTTGGAACACAATTCTGTATTGATTTCATAGAAGTAGTTAATAAAGACTATTTCTACACTAGTATTAACAGTAAGAAACATATTACATCTTCTTTTTAAATATCCCTTTAATACAAGGAAATTATAAATATCTCTAAGGAATATACCTAAATATAATGAGGTCTTTACAGGGGGAGAGGGGAGAGGAGAGTGCAGCTTCTGTCTTGCTCTCTGTGCAAATACCTCTCTTGAGAGAAGGAGCCTGCTAAAGATCAGCCTGACATTTCCCCTGACCATATCTCAGTAAATGAGGGGACAAGAGATTTGCTGGGATTTAATCTATGGAGAGCAAAAGATACTTATGCAATTTATGAATAACCATTTTCCTTTAGACTGCCCTCTTCAATTTGGAGGTAACTGGGTTTTTTTGACAGGAGCTCATGTGTTGCAACTGTCTGTTCATGGCTCTTTGGCATAAACAGTACCCCAGGATTAGCAGGTGGTGTGGATGGAAAGATGGATGTTGTGTTGGGGAACTGAAACTGGGTAGATGTATATCACTCCTGATTGGAGAAAGAAAAATCTTTATTTTAGAATCCAAAGAAAGATCTTCTGCCTCTAACTGCCACATACTCAGCCTGTCTCAGTCAAATCCCAAATAATCTGCTTTATTGGAATGGATATTTAATCTTTTCCAAACACATGTGTTGTTTAAACTTACCTTCTGCACTGACATATATATTCATCTTAACTACAGAAGCACTGTCTGTTCCTCTAAAACTAAGATGTGCTGATATCAAAATACCTCAGGATAGATCTTTTTTCTTTTATTCTTGAGAGGTTAATTTATTGGCTTCTCTGGTCAACCTAAAATCCTGCATGTCAATAACTGATCTTTTGAAACTTCTGTAAGATGAATTAGCAAGAATCAAAAAAGCCTTGCTTTTCACTGGTGTGCTTCTCCCTTTAATTTTAAGGGAAAGCAGATGCTGTTGATTGCTATTGAACACTGGGAGGCGGTGAGAAAAGCAGGTTTCTTAGGTTCCTATAACACTTTGGGGCCATGTGTGTTTGACCAATATGTTAATTCTCACTTGATTGTTGTTCCATTGTGCATGTGAATGATTTTAAGTCCAATATTGAATTAGAAAAAAAAGCCAATTGTAGAGCAGAATCCTATATGTTCAAAATCCTAGATGAGTCAAGAATTAATATGGAATATTGGTTTGAACTATACTCATAAGGAAAAGTGCCTGAGCAGTCTGAAAAGCTGCTGATCCTGAAAGCTCCCGTGGTTCTGCAACTGAATTGACAGTTTGCTGCTGGTTGGGTAATACCCCAGCACGGCAGAGCTCAGCACACAGCTTCACTCTCAGCACACGTATGGACTTGAGTGTCAGAGATACCTGCAAGCCAGCTGGCCTTGTACATAAGAAAGCTGGTATCCTAAAAGGGAGCCTTGGAGGAATGTCCACCCCATCCTTCTGGAGAAGGTGGTTTTTGGTAACTTCACTGCCTGCAGATTATTTTGTTAAATATTACAGGAGCTGTTATAGTGTTACACTGCTTGGGAATGATGAATTATTGGTTTCATTGGAACTCAAGGTAAATAAAACCCAATCTTTTGATGTTTCACGAGTGGGTGTAAGAGTTGCCTTTAGCTTGCTCATGGCAAATTGCAGTTGTATTTATGTTTTGCTGAATTCTAAATATGGAAGGTTTATCTTTTAATAAGCCCCTGGGTGCTTTCAGCCAGCCCTGGATCTTCTTACCAAGGCTGTGACATTTTCCAAATGGTCTCTATTTGCATGAATCTTAAATCCTGTTCAAAACTGTGTTATTTTTATGTCTGAATATTTAGGCTTAAGCAAGGTAATGAAGGACAGGCACCTGCAAAAAAAGAAGATATTGTGTTGCATATTGAAGAGCTGCATGATCACTCTCATTTTGTCTATGGTAGTTAAAGATTGATTATTACCTCAGATTAGTTGCAGACAGACAGAACAGCCCTTGCTTCAGGTGGAGGAAGATCTTGGTCTTGCAAGCAATGCAAATATTAGAGCCAGCTTGAAGATACCTAAGCTTCTGTTTCAATGTTGCAGATGCTTTATTTTCTTCTATTTCATTCTTTCTTCAAATTAAAAGCAAAAGCTTACAGCTTCACAAAATAATAGAATCATTTAGGTTGGTAAAGACCATTAAGATCATAGAGTCCAACCAAAAGAGTACTTCCATTATTTCTATTTCTAAGCATTTACAAAAGCGTCAACTTTTCTTGACCATAACCTGGTCAGTAACTATAACTTGTTTTTATAAACATGGGTTAGGAAGCACGAGAGGCAAATGCTTTGCCTGATGGCCACGTTGCCATTAGCTGTGGGAGCAAGAGCGGGGGCTGGGACTCCCAGTCTGGGTTCTGGTGCAAAGTAGGGGAGCCAGTCATTGATGGACGATTATTGGTGGATTAATTTGGCAAACTCAGCCAAGAAACAAAAATAAAACAAAATTATGCCATTTTCTGGCACCTAGCAAAGCTAAATTAAGCTGGCCAATTCCTGATAAAATCACAGCAGGGAAAGCAGAACAAGCAAATCAGAACTTTGTTTTTCCTTTAGTTTCTGTACTATATTTAAGTCATCCTGACAGCTTGTTAAATGCCAGACTGGAGAATGGCTTGAAGCACTGACTCTCACTTAAGACATATTCCACCCGAAGCTTTTCCCTGAGAGGATGACTAGCAGCAGAGTGCCTTTTCCATATGGAAGTCAAACCCCACAGCAGCCCAGGGCCCCAGTGTTTGGGTCCTTATACCTTTGGTGTTAATTCTCCACATGGTCTCACCAGCGTTACATGCTCATATTATGCTACATAACTTTGAACACCACATTTTGTTGTTTCCAGACCTGCATCCCTACTATAGGATACACTTTGCAGTAAATATAAGTTACACAGACACGCTGTAGAGATCTTTGGTAGCCCTCTGATGGATTGTTGGTCGTGTGTGTGTCTGTCCAGTCACCACCAGTGCACAGGTTCAAGCAGTATGAAAGTGAGTGTTCTCAATATCCAAATATAATTCT
>WTSP01010093.1:0-93350 GCA_025331215.1 Actenoides lindsayi
ATGTCCCTGCTCACTGCAGGGGGTTGGACAAGGTGATCTTTAAAGCTCCCTTCCCACCCAAACCAGTCTGTGATTCTATGGAAGAGCTAGAGAAGAGCCCAGGAGCTCTGGTTTGTGGGGTTGTGAAATAAACACTAGTGAAAAACCACCTTTGGTTTTGGTGGGAGATGCAGCAGCAACCCCTGCAGATACCTGTTTCAGCCCAGGGCTCTTCTCTCACCCATTTGTGCTCTACTTCTTCAGGGCTCCATTTGTCAGTGGTTTGCCAGTAGTTTATTATTTAATCCCTTAAAGAAAAAAAAACCAACTGATATTTTCTGGTTCTAGATTTTTCCTGTAATCATTTTCAGATTGACTCCTTCAATTACATTGGAATTCTTTTAAAAATAGTTTTGAGGCGGAGCGCTTTGACAGTATCTGGCTTACCCCATGTATCTGACAATACAAACACTCCTTTAGGTTTTGTATTCTTATCATATAATTAAATTTCTATTAAAAAAGCAACTTGTATTCAGTTGCCACTCAGTCTGCCTTCATTGTGACCAACTCCTACTATTCATTTGCTCTGCAGACTAAAATTGGTTACAATTTAAGGCCATAAATTGGTGGCATTGGGGTCTTTTGGGTTCAAATCTATCTGACTACAAATAATGTAGTCATGTTTTTCCTTTGACCCCTCCCATTGGCTCTGCCACCAGGAAGCTATGCCAAAGGTAGCTCCTTGCTCTTCAGAGCTGTTTCAACCCATCACTTTGACTGTTTTCCTTTGGAATCCTGCCACGTGTTCAGTTGTGTAAAGCTCCCAAGAAACCCTCCAGTGGGATCTTGGCTCTGTCAGTGCGTGAGACCCCCAGGCACGTGGAGGTGTCCAGAAGTGCTGTAGGCTGGGGCAGCAGAGGATGGGCCATATTCCAGCCTGGGTCTCCTGTGCTGTACCACTGTCATCCATGTGTGCACACGAGGACCTTTTCTGGGGTTTTTCTCCGCCTCCCGTTTGCTTTCCTGACAGAGGTGTGTCCTTTGCTTCCTTCTCATCTTGTTCTTGCAGACAAGGGCAGCATATGCAGCCTTTCATCTCCCCATGTGAGCTGGGAGAGATCTCCATGCTTTGTGACGCTGTTGCTCCATCTGGAAGTCATTAGCAGCCATGGAGCAGCAATATTTTTCTTGGGAAAGGGAGTGGAGGGGAACAGAGGGGCTTCCCAGTTGTCATCTTCCAACAAACGCTCTCTTTTTCCACGCCCTCTCTCCAACCCACATCCAAGAAAGTGGTGTTGGCTCTGTGGGGCCAGTGCTACTGGGTAGCTGAACAAAAATGTCCAGGAGATCCTCCCTCGCTGGCTGTCTGGCACAGCCACCCCTTTCCCACCCCCCCCCCCCATCCTGGTGGGACTTTCCACTCCCTGCCTGTATCTTGTCTCCAAGTCACAAGGAAGCACTTCAAGGTCAGGACTTCTTGGTATGGAGAGGGTGTTCTCACAGGCTTCATGATGTGGCATAGCAAGGAGTCATCTTCCCACCACTGAGTGATGGTCCCACCCTTCCCTGCAGCTGGGGTGGTGGCAAGCCCTGTTGATGTTCGACATGCCCAGGCCAGGAGCCATGGCAGGGTAGGCACCACAGCCCATCCTCCCTCCCTCCAAGGCTTACAAAATTCTTGGATGTGGATTGTCTCCCCCGGAGCCTGTCTGTCGAAAGAATAAGCACAAAAATCTCTCTTCCCTCTGCTCTCAGCCCCTTTCTAAAGCACGTCCCGCGGGGAGGGCAGGCACGGCTTGGAGAGCTGCCCAGGCTTCCTGGTGTGATGCTGAGGGGGTTCTTTATTTTTCTTTTTTGTCTTTTGGAAACATTGCCATGGTGACCTGGGGGAAGAGACTGGCTTCCATTAGCTTAACAAGTTAAAGCTGCCAGGAGAGGGTGGAGATAGGGGGAGAGGTAGGCTGCTGCCCGGGAATGCCCATGCCCGGAGCTGCACAGCATCTCTGGTAGGGATGGTGGGGCACAGGAGGAGGGCTGGCCAGAGCTGGCCCCCTCCCTGCTGCTTTCAGAGGGACTCTGCTGTGCTTGTTCCTCCTCTTCATTTGTTTATTCACAGTGTCCTTTTTTTTAAGTCTGGTGTGGTTTTTTTTACTTGTTTTTCTACTTCTCAGTAGGGACAGGACGTGGGTTTTACAACCCTGCAGTCACCAGCTCTGCTGCTTTAACTCCAGAGCCAGTACTGACTTTGAATGGTGCCTTTTCTTCTCTCTTCCCTGCTCCCAGAACTGAGCATCCAGCTTCCTACCTGACACAGAGGCAGAGGACCCTCCATGGAGGTGTCATCTGCGTGAGCTGGGAGCTAAGCTGGCCTCTTGACTGTGTTTCTTTTTCCTTTCCCACCTAGCACAATCCAGAGAGAGGCGCTCAATTACCATCGGTCCCCTGGCCCTGATCTTCAGGGGCTTTCCATGTGGCTTAAGCCTTAGGAGGCCCCTGCAGCCCAAAGCAGCACCTGCCCTGGTTGTGTCAGGGAAGGGGAGGTGATGTTTGGTCCGTTGCTGCTGCTTTTTCCAATGCGTCACGTCCTGATGCTCTTGAGTGAAGAGATCATGTCACAGTTGCTGCTTTGAATTCAACCAGGCCCCAGAGCCTCTGTAACGAGGAGCTGAAGCTAAGACTGGTTGGTCATCTTGCCTAAAGCTCTCAAAAGGAGATAGAGGACTCCAGGTAACAGTGACACCCCCTCGTCTCTGCAAATCCTCCTGTGACTTCCCCACCTCCAAGACAAAGGTCTCGCAGCTGGTTCTGCATGGCAGCTTTCCTAACCTTGCTTTGCTGCTGCCTTTCCAGAGGACTGTGCTGTGGGGTTAGAAATTGCCGTGTCACGTTCCGCGAGGATTTGAAGGCTCGTTGATACCATGGACACCTATCAATGATTTGCTTGCTCTGCCTGTTGCTGCAGCTGCGGCTTCCCAGGGTTATCTGCTGCTGCTGTCGGTGGGAGCAGCACAACTGTGGGCACTGCAGTTTGTGTTCTATACCTCTCTGGGTTTATATTTTGCATATGACAAACAGTGTTTCTTGGTTTAAAGCCCCTGAGAAAGCTGCAGTACAAATGAGCTGGGAGGTGGCATCTCAAAGGCGGATGGAGCCTTGCTGGGGCAGAATGGTGCCGGTTCGGGTGGAGCCCTGAAGGAGCAAATAATGCTGCTGGCCCAGGCCAGGCAAGGCAGGAGTTAATCCTGTCTCATGCTTACACAGTGAGGAGGCTTGTGCTGGGGGGAGTCTCCTCTGACTTCAAGAAGGATAATGTGCCATTCAGGCTGGGGGTGGCAGGTGTCTTGCTCACAGACTCAGAGCCCAAACCCACGCTGGCTCTCATCCTTGCCAGGAATGAAAGCTAAGATGGGTCAGGCTGCTTTCCGGGAAAAGGGCTTGGTCGTTCCCGTCTGGGCTGTGATTGCCGTGAAACAGCCCCCCAGCTGCCTGGCACCCGGTCTGGAGGCAGAGACAGCCCCCCTGGCCCCAGCCCTTGGGGAAAAGGGTGGATGTGGGAAAACAAACACCACCCAGAGCCTGTGGCTGGGACTTTCACTTGCTTTTGTTTGCTTTTGCAGCCTTGAGTGTGGCATTTCCGTGGAGAAACACCACAGCATTCATTGTACAAGATGCTATTGTCACATTAAATATTTTGTGCTTCTTTCTAAGTAAACTCCAGAGCAGAGTCTTGCTCCACTGCCTCCCAGCAGGCTGTGGTGCTCTGGCCCTCAGTAATAGAAGGTGGCCCCACAGTGGCCACTTGTTTGTCCCTGGGAATGACGTGTTGCCTTTATCCCAAAAGCCTTCCAGGTCTTTTTTGTGGTTTTCTGAGTTCAGACCAGTCATCGCTGCCCTCTCTCCGGCCTGTCTGCCCCTTCCTGCTGCTCCCACCTGACTGGCCACATCTGCTGGAGTCTGGTCAAGAAGCCACACAAGGGGCACATCTTCCTTTTCCTCCTTCACCTCCTGCTGTTCACTTGCTCGATGGCAGCACTGGCTCTGGCGAGGAGTTGGTGAAGGATGAGCGGAAACAGAAGAGGAAAGCTGGGACATCACTTGTCTGCCTGAGGGCCTCACAGCGTGTCTGGACTGGGGGTTCAGCGGGTCCTGTTTGGTTTTGGTTTTTCAAAGCTGCACAAATCCCAGCAAGAAATAAGTCCAGCGATCTCCAAAGGCTTCTATAAAATGGAAAATGTTGCTGTTCCCTCTTCATCTCCTCCACCACTGAGGTTCTCACTGGGCTTTTATCTCTTAGATTCCAGAGCAAAACCTTCCTAGCCACCAGTGGCTCTTTTGTTTCCCTGATGATAACAACATATGAGAGACTTTTTCTTTTTACAGTGAGAACAATCATTCAGTGGAACAACCTCCCCAGGGCCATGGTAGAGTACCTATCACTGGAGGTTTTCAAGATATAATTGGACCGTGTGCTGGACAGTCTCATCTAGGCTCCCTTTCTCACAAAAGGTTGGACCAGAAGATCTTTTGAGGTCCCATCCAACCCAGGTTGCACTATGACTCTCTTATCTCCTGGCTGTATTTGTTCCCTCTGAAAGTTGCCTTCAGTGTTTATTTTGAAGAATTTGAGAATAAAATCTTCTTTCTTTCTGTGGGAGTGACCTGGTCATGGAGTCCCTGCAACATCATGTTACTTGGTCTCCAGATGTGCTGCATCTACTTGCTACTCATCTACTGGGGTGATGAGCATGAATGGTGACGACTTGGATGTTGAAATGACTTGCCCCTAGCCCAGCTTTGTCTTCTCTCTGCTGACCTAATGTGAGAAGTCAGAAACTGCCTCACTCATGGATGAACAAAGTTGATTTTTCCAGAGGGACTTGTGATGAAGACCCTCTAGTGCAGCCACTCAAGGCTCTAAAATGGAAAAACCTGATGCAGTTTGTGTTGAAAACCTAAACCAGCAGCATCACTGGTACAAGCTGGAGTGGTGAGGGCTGGTTCTTGGGCATTAGCGGATTCTGGTGACAACAAGCAGACTTTTATTTGAGAGACCACTACTGGTATGTTGTTCTTCTTGAAACAGCAGTTAATATAGCATCTGAAAATCTCCATCAGTCTCTCTGGAGCTTGGCAGGCATCCAGCAGACAGCCTTCATTTCACAGGATGCGTTCATGCCTTCCCATCACCCCTGGCCCCTTTGGGGCCTCTCTGCCCCACACACACCCCAGCCCACTGCTCACTATGCTGGCTGGCTGCCCAGCTGCCACCATCACTCCACTTTACATCATCTCCAGCCATTGAGATAAAAATCACCTAATTCCACTTCAAGCAAGGCCACAAAACTTTTAACTGCTGGCCTGTCCTTTTCAAGAAACTCTCCTGGGGGGTTTCTCTTGTCCCAGCAGGACTAGGACTGATCGTCACCCTGTACTGGGCACTGGTAAGGCTGCACCTTGAATCCTGGGTTCAGTTTTGGGCCCCTCACTCCAAGAAGGATATTGAAGGGCTGGAGCATGTCTAGAGAAGGGCAACAAAGCTGGGGAAGGGTCTAGAGCACAAGTCTGGTGGGGAGTGGCTGAGGGACCTGGGGTTGTTTGGCCTGGAGAAAAGGAGGCTCAGGGGAGACTTTCTCGGTCTCTACAGCTTCCTGACAGGAGGTTGGAGCAGGTGGGGTCAGTCTCTTCTCCCAGGGAACAAGTGATAGGACAAGAGAAAACATCCTCGAGTTGTACCAGGAGAGGTTTAGGTTGGATATTAGGAATAATTTCTTCCCTTCAGAGGTTGTTAAGGGCTGGCCCAGGTGCCAGGGGTGAAGTCCCCATCCCTGGAGGGGTTTCAAAGCTATGGTTTAGTGGTGCCCTGGTAGTGCTCGATCAACAGCTGGACTCGATGACCTTAAAGGTCTCTTCAAACCAAAACAATTCCATGATTCTTTTACTAGTTATCCCCCTCTCCTCACACCTACAGACAAGGAGGTGTCCCGGCCCCTGTCAGGGAGTTTCAACCATCCAACTGCCTGTTGGGTTTCAGTGGCTCTCAGGTGCTGCTGAAGCCCCTTTGATGCACAGCAGGAGATGCGGCTCGCGCTTTTTCCCGCCGTCCTGCCAGCAGCGTTGCCGTGAGGATGTTGGTGTCGCCGGCCGCCGATGCCAGCGGGTTGTGTGCCGAGGGGTTTCCTGCGGGCTCGGTGAGCTCCATTGTGCTCCCCGCAGCTGGCTTCCTCCCGCCTGGCCTAAATATAGAGGGAGGCTTTGTGACCGGCCCTTGCCTCAGCACTTGCCTCCTTGAGGTGCTGGTGACCTTTGTTGTCAAGGGGGAAGAAGCAGGAGCCAAAGTTGACTATTTCTGAAGTTGGACGTGTCGGTCAGGGGGATTTTCGAGCAATCGAGACCGTTATTACGTATCTGGTGTCAGTAGAGGAGGGTGTCGCTTGGCTCCGCTCGGTGCGCGCCCTTTGGACTTTGCACTTTGGTTATCGGGAGGTTGTTTAAAAGCTACGAAGATAAGAAAAACCTTAAACATGACAAGCATGTACAAGCAGTTTTAATCTTGCGCTCTGTTTATACGTTTGTGCTGTTCCTAAAGGGGAGTTGACAGACTGATTAATAACTATAAAAACATTCTGACTCGGAGCAGAAGAAAACATTTCATTGAAGGGATGTGTCTCCCAAGCGCTGGCAAGATTCACTGTGTTGCTGTTACCTCTGGGAGGCCCCATGTACCTTTATTCTCATCCTGATTTATTTTTCTCCTCAATGTCGGTTAGAAATGGTAACTGCAGCATTGCCTTGTTTGTAATTATTTATTTGAGGTCTTTTTTGCATGTGCTGAATTGCTTTTGAATGGGAGGTAGGATTTGCTTACAGAGTAGTGGAACCACAATACCTGAGAGTATTAGTTAACCAAGAATGTACTGAATATATGGGATACAATAGGAAGAAGGTGTGGTTCTGGAAAAAGAAATAAATTCAACTGAGATGTAGCGTTTGGTGAGTCATCAGCATGGTCTCAGCAGCCTCATGGTTGGCAAGACGATGGTGATTACTGGCAGCAGCTGCAGCAGACCCAGACCTCAGCCTTGAGCTCATTCCTGGATGAATAAACTCTGATTCCTCTATTTTCTGAACCCTGCTAACCCCTAGTTTCCAAATTTTGAACTAGTCACAGAGAAAGTTGGCTGTGCAGATTTAATAAATTGAAGTAAAAAAAGTCTTCCTCCCTGTAGAACCTCTAACAAACAAAAGCCAGACTATCAGAAATGAGATGCTTAAGCGGTGCTTTTCCTTTAGTTTTGGGGCTCGCCTGTCTTTAAAATGTCAGCCAGTTAATATTTGTATGATGTTTAATGTAAATAAACCAGGTGCTTCATTGTTTATTTTAAAAAACAGGCTAACTGATCATTTTCATCTCCTCTGCTTAAACACTTGAAGTGATGGGGTGCCACGGGAGCTGCCACACTACGGCCATGAGAACACTGGAAAGCCTTGACATCCTCTGCCTGCTGCTGCTCAAGCTCTCTGCCTTTCCCCTCATTTTGGGGATGATGGGGTCTTTAAAGTCTCGGTGTTAGCAGCTTCCGACACTTTGAGACCTGACTTGTGTATGTTGTGTTGTTCTGTGTCTGCCACCACCTCTGCTCCTATCTGGGTTGAACTAGATGATCTTTAAAAGTCCCTTTCAACCCAAAACATTTCATGATTCTATGATCTCCTTAATTCTACACACCCATAATTAGCCTCCCTGCAGACCTGGCAAGTCCGGCCAGGCACCAGGGTGCTGCCATAGGAAGCTCTGCAGTAACATCTGCCTCTTGCTCTCCCTTGCAGGAATCTACATTCTGATCGCGGTTGGAGCTGTCATGATGTTCGTGGGGTTCCTGGGATGCTACGGTGCTATTCAGGAGTCTCAGTGCCTTCTGGGAACGGTAAGATACACGGAGCTTTGGGTGCTGCTTGGCACTGTGATGTCCCTGCATGTGGCCGTGCCTCTCTTGCTGGAGACTTCTCCAACAAACAGGGCTGGGAGGGTGTGAGAGCACACAGGGGGTCACAAATGATACAGAGATGATACAGAACTGGGAGGAGTGGCTGGCACATCAGAGCTGTGCTGCCATTCAGTGAGACCTGGACAGGCTGGAGAGATGGGCAGAGAGGAACCTCATGAAGTTCAACAGGGCAAGTGTAGGGTCCAGCACCTGCGGAGTCTCCTTCTCTGCAGAGATTCCAAACCCGCCTGGCCACTGCAATCCTGGGCCCCCTGCTCTGGGTGACCCTGCTGGAGCAGGGGGGTTGGATGAGATGATCTCCAGAGGTCCCTTCCAAGCCCCACCATGCTGAGATTCTGTGGGAACTAGCTGACCTCTGAGAGGAGCTAGGCCGCACTGTTTGACTCCCCTGCCCACTCTGCTGAGCCCAGCCAAGCTGGCAGGCAGCCTGCTCCTGCTCCTCCTGCTTCTGCCTGGCTGCAGGACAGAGGCTGAACCAGCAGCCTAGCAGAAGACATGTGAACAGCAGGATTTTTGGAGGTCATTTTCTCTGTTCTGTGTGAAACCCTCCATGCTTTTATCCCCTCCTTCCATAGTCTGGCTGTCTTACCAAGCGCCCACTAAACCCTCTTCCATACCTGATGTGCCCCACAGCTTCCCCTTTCACTCCACTTCAAGGCTGCCTGTGGCAATTCCAGTTCTTTTCAGGACTCATCTACTATTTTTATCCATTTGGATGAGGAAACAGCAAAGATTTCCCACAATGTCTTAGCGAGGCCATGTAGGGCCATCCTGGAAAACCCGTTACTGAAGTGCGACAGGCGTCCTTGATGGGAGGCAAGCAGGTCAGGATTCCTGGCACAGGATGAGCTTAATTGTATTAACGAACCACACCAAAAGCCTTTGCTTTGGGGGTAGGGGAGACCCATTTATTTGAAGCAAGTTCACAAGTACGGTTCAGCTTTAAACTCCACACAAAAATAAATAAATTTAAATTTGAGGGGAAAAGCATTAAAAATTTAAAAAAAATGGAAGCACTTTCCAGCACTTGGCTTCATCAGTCTGGAAGATTTTTGGTGGTGGTGTAGGGATCCATGGGTGTGGATTCAGCTGGGGTAGAGGGAAATGGAGCTGCTTTCCCTTGCTCTTGCAGATCACAAAGTGGTAGGGGTTGGAAGGGACCTCCAAGCTTCTTGCTAAAGCGGGTTCACCTCTAGCTGCTTCTGTTTCCCAGTAAGAAGGGGGTGCTCCTCACCAGCACATCGAGCACATTTTTCCAAAGCAGGTTGGTGGATAAGAGCTGCTGGAGGAGTTCTCAGGCATTGCCACCACTGCTGAGAACAGGAGGAGCCTGCACACAAATCTGACGGGTTTTGTAGTGAGGTCTGGTGGCTTTGGCTCATTTTTATTGTCGTTAATGCAAGTGATTACAGAACCTGCATTGCCACCCAGTCCCTCTTGAAGCTGGAGGGAGGATTAGAAGGGCAGATGGTACAATGTACCTGAGGCCCAACAGGGAAACTGGCTGCTTTGGCTGAAATTAGCAGCTCTAGGTGCCGTGCGCTGCCCGTGTTCACTCACACCTTGGCTTGCCAAGAGAAGGCTGGAGACACCTCACCATGATGCTTTCTTCTGGCCAGGGCTCCCACCATGCTCCAAGGTTATTTCTGGGCAGCATCCTCAGGGTGTTGTGGAGAAGCAGCTGGTCTGCCCTCACCTGCAGCTGGCTGATGGAGTCACTGCAGGCTTATGGAAAAGGGGATGGGACTAGGAAGCTCCACGCTATCCAAACTGGTGGCAGAGAAGTTGAGGATGGCAGGAGGGAGCTGCTTGCTGGGACACATCCAACTGCTGTGTTCCCATAGCATCAAGCTGCATCTCCGCTGTTGCACAGCCAGCTTGCAGAACTGGGTCTGCAGGAAGCTGTACCTCCAAATCTGGGATACAGGAGCCTACCTTCACTGGAGGGTAACCACTGCAAGAGTGAGCCCTAGTGCTTAACCAGAGAATTACAGTGGTGGTGTGCCCACCATTCAGTGTGAGACGATTCCTTGGGGGGATGGAGTACCCAGGTCCCCAAATCTGTTCCTGGGGAATCAGGGGTAGATAGGTGTTTAAACAGGAATTGGTCATTCAGGGACTGGACAAGGACGTTGGAAGTCCTTTCCTGCTACCTGGTCAATAGTCCTGTTTCCATTTTGCTGATAACCCTTTGCTCTTGCATGCAGGAGCCAGGTCATAGTGACATTCTG
Organism: Actenoides lindsayi; assembly: GCA_025331215.1. NCBI lineage: Eukaryota > Metazoa > Chordata > Aves > Coraciiformes > Alcedinidae > Actenoides > Actenoides lindsayi. Next base: position 10,217 of record WTSP01010093.1, read on the forward strand.
GAAACTCTCATTTCCTCTGTTGCTGAAGAAAATGTCATTAATATGTCTGGAATAGAGACTGGCCAGGGGCTGTCATCCTGTCCCGTACAGTGATTTTGTCCTCCCCTGACTGCATTCACCTCTTTTGCTGCTTTACTTCCACGGCAACTCTCCCAGTCTGGGGATTTTCCCATGGAGAAGCCACTGAGGGTGGTGATGTCGTGGAGGTGATGTTGGCTGTGTGTGGAGCATGCTGGTTGGCACCTCCACGCTTGACTCTGACCTATGAACTTCAGGGCTTCCCATTCCCAGTCTAACAGACCAACTGTCATAACCTGTTCCTAGGATCTGAACAAAGAGATGCAGGAAGGCTTGGGGCGGGGGATGCAGGGAGGCTCTGGGGGGATGCAGGGAGGCGTGCCGGCATTTCACGGCCAGGGTGGGACTGTGGGAAAACGTCACTGTTAGTATTTATGCAAAAAACTGCAGTAGCCATGCAGGGCTGTGGATGCCAGGAGAGCTGCCCATAAATCACACCCTGCCGCCCTGCAGCTCCTTGGCAGCTGAAATCTGCTTTTAACCCTGCACTGGCAATTCCCAGCCTCGGAGCGTCTGTGGCTGCTTTTGCCTGTAGCCGGATGACGTTAAACATCCCTCTCTTGATTTGTCTTTGCAGTTCTTCACTTGCCTGGTGATCCTGTTTGCCTGCGAAGTTGCAGCTGGCATTTGGGGATTTGTCAACAAAGACCAAGTAAGACAACTCCAAAACCTGTGACTGTGGGGCGGGGAGGCTGGGCCAGAACCACAGCAGATCCCGGCATCAGCTCTTTTTTGCTTGTGAACTGCTCCTGGACTGAGCTGTGGGGGCTTGGATTGGCTGCGTGACCCAGACAGGTCACCTAACTCGTTTTGGCTGGGCTGGTGAACATTAAATGTGAGCACTTGATGGGAGCAGCTGCCCCTTACGGTACAGAGTGCAACAAGTGGAATAAAAATAGCCCTGTCTTGCTGGGGTCTCCTCCTTGCTGCCACACTGTCGGTCACAGTGTGAGTCCCTAAACCAGTCTCTTCTCCTAAATAACAAGTGATAGGACAAGAGGAAGTGGCCTCAATTGTGCCAGGAGAAGTTTAGCATATAAAGCATATCCTGCATATAAGGAGAATTTTCTTCCCCACAAGGGTTGTCCAGGTGTGGTCCAGGCTGCCCAGGGCAGTGGTGGAGTCCCCATCCCTGGAGGGGTTTCAAAGCTGTGAAGATGTGGTGCTGAGGGACATGGGTTAGTGGTGCCCTGGCAGTGCTGCAGTAATGGTTGGACTTAATGATCTTAAAGGTCTCTTCCAACCAAAACAATTCTATGATTCATGTATTAAGTCATGAAGGGAAACCACCTGCATGTCGTAGGTGCAAAGAGCGAATGCAGCCGCGTGCCCCAAAGGGAGGGAATACCGTGCGGGGAGGGCCTGTGTCTGCACTAACGGGACTGCTTGATGCTTCCTGCTCTTTGCCGGTATCGTGTAACCTGCTTCAGGCCGTTCTTCTGCCAGGATTGAGCTTGCTGCTGATCAATAGACTGTGCGTGTGCGAGGGGTTGAAGGCACGTGTCTGTCCCAGGCACCTGCTAGGGGCTGCTCGAGTGAGGTCCTCTGGCTGGAGGGGGTTAGCTAAATGGTAGGACTGGAAATTGCAGCTTTTCACCTTCCCTTTCTGCCCACATTCCTATCTCTATGATCACATGTGCTTGCACATGTGCAAAGTTTGGTCTCTTAAGAGCAAAACTCTCAGTGCTTGGGCACCACAGCCATGCCGCAGCAAGCAGCGGGCTGGGTGTTGATCGCTGGAGGGTTCTGAGGAAAGAAGGGGACTATTTGTGCTCAAAACCAAGGTCAGGCTCTCTGGCAGAGTAAGAAATGTGTTTACTAAGAGATGTGAGCCAGCTGTGTAAGTAGGTGGTGGCCTGCTCAGCTTTCACATGCCTACAGGCCACAGATGATCAGCTCAGCCGTGAACGGGAACAGCCTTGCAGTCATTGACCGGAGAGAGCATGACTTCACCAGAATAAACTCTTCCGTGGCTAAACATGTTATTATGCAGGCAGGGTGCTGTTTCCTAGCAACTTTGGCGAGCTAATTAACCTTTGCAAAGGGGCTGTGCTTCCTGCAGATGTTCATTTGTGAATCTTGAAGAGTCCAAGATGCACGACTGAACCGGCAGCAAAAAAAGCGACGCCTGAGTAAGGAGGGACCCCATGGCTGTTGCTTTCTGTGCTGGGGAGAAGGTGCTTGGCCATCAGAGCATAAAGCTGAGAAATTGGGATGTGCCAATACAGGAGTGATGACTTCAGCCCCTAAAATTAATTTTGCAGTTTAAGATGAATGGTGGCAGGCTCTTGGTCTCAGCTGCTTTTGCAGCCTTGGTGATGAATGGGCTGTTTGGAAGTCCCTGATCACAAGGGAGGCAGTTTGCTTCTCCCTGCCTCGGTCACAAGCGTCTCAGGAGCTGCACGGGCTGGGAGGGAAGTGCTGAATGATCCCAGGCACCAAGAGCTGCTCCCAACAGGGACTTGTTTCCACCTGAGTGCACAACCCCTTGAAGGGACAGTCATCTCCTGTCACACGGGCACAGGATGCTCTTCCACAGAGCTGGAGGCGGGCTCTCCCTCAGCCTGCCACCTCGGAGGGGCTTTAGATACAAGATGGGGAGGCAAGAACTAGAATTATTATTTTATTTTTTTCGTGAGTGGAGAACATTGCCCTCCAAAGCAAACTGTTTAGAGCAGTGACAGAGGAATGCTGGGAGCATTGATTGAAGTCACGCTCCCTCTTGCTGGAGTTTTTTTTTTCATGTGCTAATGCAGCCTGTGCAGCCAAGAGCGGGTGTTCTGCAAAGCGGTTGCCCTTTCACATTTGCTCGTATTTTCTTCTTTTGCTTCTCCTGCATGTCCTTTCATCTGTCTCTCCCAAATTCTTGGAGGGATGTTAGAGGAGAAGCCACAAGGCTGGTTTCCCTGACAGTGAGGGTGTTTTGCATTGTGGAGCTGCAGTTTACCAGCCCAGGTGGCATGGCTAGAGTACGGATGAGGCTTTTCTTGGGACCATTTACAGGATAGTGGTGCCCAGCTCCAGGCAGGGACCCAGCCAGAGCTTGACCTGTCCCCTTCAGGCACAGCTGCTGAATGGGTTTCCTCCTCCTCCTCTGGCTGAAAGGGATTTTTCCCCTTTCTTTCCTAGATAGCCAAAGATGTGAAGCAGTTCTACGACCAAGCGTTTCAACAGGCGCTGATGGCAGAATCGGAGTCAAACAATGGGAAGGCTGTAGTGAAGACTTTTCATGAAACGGTGAGATGTCAGTGGTCATGCTGCACGCTCTGCTCAGGTGACGTGCAGTTGGCCAAAGCAGCTGCTGATGGACAGGATCCTGTGTGCTGCAAATGACACCCAGTTAACTTCTTCCTAGTTAACTGATCTTTTCAGCAGGGCCTGTTGCAAGAGGACAAGGGGTGATGGATTTAAACTAAAAGAGGGGAGATTTAGACTGGAGAGAAGGGAAAGATTTTTTACACTGAGGGTGGTGAGACCCTTGCCCAGGTTGCCCAGAGAGGTGGTCGATGCCCCATCCCTGGAACCATTCCATGTGAGGTTGGCTGGGGCTCTGAGCAACCTGCTCTAGTTGCAGATGTCCCTGCTCACTGCAGGGGGTTGGACAAGGTGATCTTTAAAGCTCCCTTCCCACCCAAACCAGTCTGTGATTCTGCGGGTGGTTTGTCAGTGGGTAAGTGGTGAGGAGCGACTGTTGCTGTTACAGACTGACACTCCCCACCAAGGCAGAGGCAGTAAGTTGAACTACAAGTATTTGGGTAGGGAGTGAAGGCGATGCTGGGTTTTCTGATACTTAGGAGTGAACTGGATCAAATGTGCTCTCTGGGATTTTGCTGCCTGCTCTCCAAGATGTATGTAGATGTTTCCTATCTATAAGAGTTTCTTGCAACCAGAGGAAATGAGAATGTGGGAGGAAGGAGAATTAAAAATGGGGGTCAGGAAAATAAAGAGGAAAAGCAGTCTATAAAGTAGATGATACTACATTTGGATCTGCCCCTCTAAGATGCCTTCTCAGTCTTGGGTGGCTTCAAGGATGTTTAATGGTGGGGAGAGCATTGTGTGTTTGCTGTCTGCTGACATTGTTTTTTCCATGTAGCTGGACTGCTGTGGTCCCGATAACGCAATAGGAACTGTCACTCCCCTCTGGAGAGACGACCTCTGCCCAAAGAAGGACTCCATCCTGAAAAACATTTTTGAGGTAGGTGCAGCTGCTCTTCACCCAGTGCATCTCCTACAGGGAGACTCAGCCACCTGGGAAACTTGGGGAGTTACTGGGAATTAGAAGAAGGGTAGAGATTTCATTTATTTGGAGATGGTGTTGAGTGATGTCAGAGGTTCCCATCGGTGCTTCCATTTCTGTTACTGCCTGAGGGGACTGGCAGGCACAGAGGGGTGAAATCTGGTGGGAATTCTTAGAGGCAGGACCCAAGAACATGAAGGGGACTGGGGAAAGGCAGAGCTGCCTTTCTGGGTGCCAGGGGCAGGTGAGGGAAAGCAGGTCTCTGACTAGAGTGCTTCTCTGCTTCAGACCTCAAACTGCCACAGAAAAATTGACGAGCTGTTCTCTGGGAAGCTGTACCTGATCGGAATCGCTGCCATCGTGGTCGCCGTGATCATGGTAAGCGTGATTGTGTGGCACCCTGCTCTTGTGGGACTGGGAGAAGCTGTCTTGGGGTGCCCCGGTCCTGTTCCAGCTGGGATCTCTCCCCCTGTCCTCCCTGCAGCTCAGCATGCTGCGCCAGCCCACTGTACCCCAGCTCCTCTGGGAAGTGGGGAGACCCAGGGCTTCATCATCCCCCCCCCCCAGGGTGGGGTTGGGGTGTTAGGTGCCTGGTGAGTGTGGAAGAGCAGGAGCACCTGCAACCCCATCCAGAAGGGCAGAGCACCATCAAGTCTCCTCAATAAAAATGCTGGGGTAGGGGTTTGCTTTCTTTGCCACAGTGGCTTCACTCCCCAGTGAGCAATGGGTGGTGTGTGCTGGTAGCCCAGTGCCTGTGCAAAGGCCAGGCTGTAATGCCAGAGGGATCTCAAAGCATTTGCTGGCAGCTGGGAGGCTCACAGTGTTCCCCCAGAGAGAGGGGAGAACATCATCTTATCTCTTATCAGCTCCTAATGAGAACAGCAGCAAAGACACAGCATCTGCCCTCATCTCTGGTCTGAAAGTGTTTATGGAGTGGGAAACCTTGGGATGGGGGGAAGCTCCTGCATCATACTGTCCGGGGCCTCACCATTGCCCCTGTGTCTCCCCACAGATCTTTGAGATGATCCTGAGCATGGTGCTGTGCTGTGGCATAAGGAACAGCTCCGTCTACTGAGCCGTGAGAGCTGGGGAGGGGAAGAGGGAAGCAGGGCAGATGGCGCTAGAGGGGACCCCAAGTGCCACCAAGTGACCAGGAGACATTTCAACAAAAGACAAAGAAAACTATGTATATAAACACTTCCAATATTACCATACAGTACTTAGCATTTTTATTTCGAAGTACTTTTTTGTTTGTTTGTTTGGGGTCTTTTTTGTAATAAATAAAACTTTCCCGTATCCTTGTGGCTGAGTTAGTTACACATCAGTTTTGTGTGATGGGGAAAGCTTCTGTAGCAGGAGATTGAGTCCTTCCTCCCCCTTCCCCACCCCCCAAAACTCTGAAATAACGCTGGTGGAAGATGTACAGAGGAGAAGGCTGCAGCCTGTTAGCAGAAAACTTTGCCTTTGGGTTTTTTTACTCTCTTTTTTTCAACACCGACTTTTTTTATACATGTCATTGGATGCTGAAGCAGGATTTAGCGTTTTTGTTCATTTGTACTCATCTTTTCCTACCATCACCCCAACTCCCTGGTGTTTCTGAGCTGTCCATAGGGAAGTCTGGGAGGAGAGAGGAGAGGAGAGGGAGCAGCCCCCGTTGCCTCGGTGCGATGTGCCCTGGGAGAAACACAGGCGCATTTGTCCTCTCCCACCGGTTTGTGTCACAAGGTTAATCCTTAACAGAGGTCATGCTTCCATTTTTTTTACTCCCTGAAGAGTGGAGTTGTTTTTTGGCTTTTTGGGTTTCTGTGTTTTATTTTGGGATTTAAATTTTTTTTTCTTGGGGCTGTAACGTTATAAATTTACTTTTTTCCGTTGATTTGTTTAAAGGGTCAGTGGTTGGGGGTGAATTGTAGTCCCAGTTTTTCAAATAGAACAAGATGAAAATTAAGTCATTTTTTTAACCTCCTTCAGTGTTTCTTTATAGACATACAGTTTGGGGAGGGTCTAGTTCTGTACTGTTTCCACTCTTAAGCTAATGCTTGCAGACAAATGATATTGGAAAAAAAGAAAACTTAAAAAAAAAAAAAAGTCCTTAACCTTAGAAGTCCTGGACTTACCTATTGCAGGATGATGCTTGGGGGTTCCAAGCCATATATGTACATGTTTAAAATGTCCTCTTTGCGTCACTCTCTCGTTCAATGAAAGCTTCCTTACTTCAGAGCGTACTGTCGCACACTGTAACGTTGCTGGCAGATTGCCATGACCTGATTTTGCAAAGAAAAAAAAAGGAAAAAAAAAAAAAAGTTTATATTTTAAGACCTTCCTCTTCCAGTTACATCAATGGCAGGAGACCAGCTTATCAAAGCAAGGGAATTCAGGAGTTTTGATGGCACCAGTTGAAACACTTTCTGCTAAGCTTTGATTGCCAGCTTGATGGTGTGTGGCTTCTTGTTGAATGTCACTCAGTTGCCATGTAGATAGAGGGAGAGAGTGGCCCAGGAGCTATGTAATAAAATCAGAGTGTCTCTAAAAAGATGGTCTATATGTATAGTTCTATAGATATATATTTTTAAGCAAAGCCTTTTCCTTAGCTGTGCGGGCACTTGAGCTGGAAATGATAGTATTTCTCAGCTCTTTGCCACCTGGAAGCAGGTAAGGGGTGGAGTTGAAACTCAAGATCACCTTCCCCACTTCAGGAATATTTCTGGTTTTTCAAGTATTTCACTCTCCCCCTTTGTGGCAAGGGAGAGCTTCAGATCGGACTGGGAGGGAGACCCGTGATCGTCTTAAACTAGTACCTTGTCCACTGCACGTGGCTGCCGTGGCCTTTGCCACTACAGGATAGGAAATTCCTGCGCTGGGGCAAACTGATCCATTCAGAGGCTTTTCCCCTCTTTCACTCCCCTGTTTCCTCTTCCTGCCTTTTAGTATATAGGGCCTTTAGAAAGTATATAGGTAAATATATATATATATATATATCAGGTCATGATGGGTAAGAGGAGGAAGTGCTTCAACAGAACTCTGGATTAGAAGGGTTGGAGAAGAGAAGATTCAGCCTTAGAAATAGCCTTAAAGCAACACTGCCCTGAATGTCCGCGTTGTGCACGTCGAGAACGAGACGAGGTTTTGCAGTAGGCAACCGCCCCTCCCCTTCTCCCCAGCGTAGCTCCTTCAGCTCGGCTGCTCCCTTACGTGGCTCTCTGTATCTGCATCACCCAAGCATGTGTGTTTACATCGCTGTGCCTCGGGATTGTTACCGTACAGAATGGATGTGTAACTCGCCGCCTATTTTTTTTTTTGTTGCCTGTTGATAAATGTGTATAAATATGCCATTAAGCATTTCAATTCTGTTTTCTTTCCTTATACCATGTTCTTGATATTGTTCAGTATTCAGTTGACGCTGTGTATGTAGCTGGAGCTCTGTTTGAAGACGGGCTGGGTCTCGATGCAGGTCAGGTGCGTCCTTGGACGTTGTAGCTTTAGGGGTCCCTGAAGTCATCCTCCCAGGGAGGAGCGGTTGGGTGGAAGTGGGACTTGGAGAGGCAGCTTGAGAGCTGTGGGAGGAAGAAGCACAGGATGTTGGCTCAGACCGTGTCACCTGTACAGGCTGCAGTTTGTGCTTTGGCTCATTTCAGAGGTGGCTTGTCCCTGTGGGGAGCTCCAGAGACAGTTCCCTGGGTGACCTCCTATCCCTGCAATTGCTGCGGGAAAGGTGCTGCAGAAGGAGAGCAGCCGGTGGCTCAGAAGGTCATGGGAGGGGGCAGAAGGAGTTTTGCAGAGAAGGTGATGCTTTACTAGCTGAGGGTCCCCATGTTTGATGGAATGGTCATCAGCTGGAGCAGGAGGGGTCAGCCCCCTGTCAGAGGGACAGAGGGGAACTGTCATGCTTAAGAATTTTGAAATAGCTGAGAAACCCTCACAGAAAAATACACCCACTCGGGTCTCCTCTAGTCCAGCCTCCTTGTGAAGCTGGACCCGAGTTAAAACAAACTCAAGAGAGAGCTGTGCAGAGCTGAGGGGACTCATCCTATATCAGCCACTCGGGATCCAAAAGCAACGGGTCTTTTCTGCCAGTTGGTGGATCCCAAGCCTGGCAGAAGTGGAGATGAAAAACCCACTTGGTAGGACCCTGCCCTGCCTCAGAGCCTCTCCTATATATGTGATATGGGGCCCTCTCCTGCTCCCCTCCACACAGCTAAAAAAACAAACAAAGGATGAAATTGTGAGCTGTAAATACAACCTCCTCCCTCTCCAGGGAAGCATCCTCCCGGAGCTCGTGCCAGCTGAGAAAATGTCTGTGAGCTGAGGTTGGGAGGAGGAGAGAACCGAGGGGGGGGGAAGAAGAGAGTCAACTGTCCAGGTCTGAGTTCAAAGACCACATGGAAAGGTCAAACAGAGCCGCTGACAGCTTAACTGAATGCTTGGGATGTTTTCATACCGTGGAGCATGCCACGAAGCAGTCTGTTTAACTTCTTTCTGCCTTTTTTTTTTTTTTTTAAAAAAAGAAATGAAACAAAAATCAATTTAATAAACATTTCTCATAGTGTGCATAGTGTGCTGAACTGCTGCAGTTTTACAACCAGTTAACCTTAATGCTGGGATGCTTTGTGAACCAGGCTTCAAGAGCATGGGTGTTTCCAGCCTCTGGGAGGGCCTGCAGGCAGGCTGGGGACGCATCCAGAATGGTGCTGAGGGAAGGCAAAAAGGTTGCGTGCCAGCAACGGTGGCTGCTGCAATGGTGCCCACCCCCTTCTAGAGAAGGGGTCACGCCTGCGGGGAAGCTAATGTGGATTGCAAAATAGGGTGACTGTGCTCAAATTCTGAGAGGCTACAGTGGCAGAACTGCACATGCTCGAGGGGCTTCTCCTGAAGCCACCAGAAATGTCCCCAAAGGGCCTGTGCTGCCACATGGCCGGCGGACGGGCCGGTTTCTGCGGGTGGTGTGGTGATGCCACTGTTGCTGCCACCGCCCGTCCCTCCGCACCATCGGGGAAGGCCTGGGGGAGGCCAAGTGCTGTGATCCCACAACTGCCTGCCTTTCTCTGCCCTGTCCTGGACTTCTCGCTGCCGCGTTTGAAGCAGGAAAGTCCGGCGGCAGCCGGCAGCGCCGGTACGGGGAGGGAGGGAACGCTGGGCGAGGGAGAGCCATGTCCGGCTGCCGCAGAGAAAGGCAAGCCCTGCTCCCGGCGGCTGTGCCCATGCTACCAGGTCATGCCCATCCGTTGTTCTTTCACTTGTTTACCTGAATGTTAATGGAGTCGGACATAATGACTTCTGGAAAGAAAAAAAAAAAAAGTGATATTTAAAAACAATAATAAAAAAAAAAAAAAAGGAAACAAAGCAAACTCTCTTGTTAGTGGGTTTTTAATGATGTGTTGTCAGATCTTGTTTCTTTCCATCGCGTACAGATTTCTGCCACGTCTTCCAAGGGAACAGGCTGGTCTCGTTCTGGTACTCGGGCAGAACTGGGGGAATGCCGTCCTCAGCTGACCCTCGAGGTGATTTCCCAGGAGTGTCAAGCTCTTTGCTTCGTGCCTTAAAACACTGGGATTGTGGTGTTGTGGTGTTGCTCCAGATGGGGATAAAATCACCCCTGCCTTTGGAGCTGGGATGAGGCCGCTGTGAGTCCCTGCCAGACTGGGTCTGGTGTTCACAGGGGAGAAGCGATAGCGGAAACGAACTGGCAAAGCCCAGCGTGCGTTTGGCAGCCAGAGCGTGTGCCTCGGCAGCTCAGCCTGGAAGCGGAGCTGGGATCTGAATCCCGCCCTGGCTCAACGCGCTCCCCTCCCTTCGTTCCTCGGGTCTGAGGACTACCACCGCCGTGCTCCAAGCGGACGAGTCGTACGTGATGCTGGAGGCGAGATGCTTCGGAGAGGGCCGGGCAGAGCGGGCCCCCGTAACGTGCCGCTGAGCGAGGCCGTGGGTTATTCCTGGCGTGCGGCGGCCCTGCTGTGCCGGGGCGCGTGAGGCCAGGCGGGTAACCTGCTGCCAGGGCAAGGGCTGGGTGGAACGCTGCCGCCTGCTTGTGCTCCTATTGCACCCACAACCCTGCCTAACGCTTCTCTTGAATGCTTTTCTCCAGAGGTCTGAAGGACTTGGAAAGTTACTGGAGACCCTACTGTGGGCTTGCGAGTCCTGGGAATCACTGTGGAATCGTTTGTGAAACAATTTTCACAAAAATAGAAGCATGAATTTTTCTAAGATAGACCACACTGGGATTTTTTCCAGTGGAATTCTTTTCCTTCCCCTTCCCCAAAAAACAACTCTCTAGACAGTTCCTAAGGGGAAGGTTTGGAGGTATTTTTTTCCTTTGGCAAGCTCTATTTCGTAAGCCTCTTCTGGACTGTTTGTGTTGTAAGTAGCAACGTGTCTGATTGTTTCCTACTAAAAGCACTGCAACAAACATTAGAAATTGCTTAAGTCCATTCCCTAATGAGAGGCTTTCTCAGCTCTAACTGAGATTTGCAATATTCCCACAGGAGGGGGAAAAACCAGCCAGCTCTGCCATGCAGGAGCTGTTTCTGGCAGAGGTTTCTGTGAGGAAAGAGTCTTCACTGCTGGATCCTGGCCTCTGCTGCCAGCTCCGCTTGCCAGGCTGGGTGATGAAGGATGTGTTAGAGGGTGGCTGTGCTCACAGTCTTGCTCTCTTTCCTTCGCTGGGCATTGCAGTGTGGCCCTTCAGTTAGGAGAGAGGAGGGAGCTGGAGCTGCAGGGCAAGCTGCAGGCTGTTTTGGGGAAAAACCAACAAAAGATAGTGACTATTTCAACAACTTCATTTACTGGTACAGCTGGGAAACTGTGGCTGCACCGGAGAGGAGGTGAGAGTGGGAATATAGCCCCCAATGAGGGAATATCTGCCATCAGTGGGTGCTGAAGGGCAGAGGGAAACAATTAGCTACCAGACCAGCTCTTGATTAAGCGACAAAGAGACAGGCTAGAAACGCCAGGTCCTGCGGGTACCACGCTGTGCAGTTGACTGCAGGCGCGGTGTAAATCCGTGTGGTTTTGGCTGACCGCTCCTCTCGGTTCCAGCCTGGGGAGCACCAGGTCACCCCGCACCAGGCACAGCCTACGCAGGAGGAGGGCACAGAAGCGCTGTTCGGTGCGAGCTCTCCAGCCAACCTCTGGCAGCATGTCTGACGAGGGCAGCCTGGTGCTTCCACCTCAGAGCCCAGGGACCTGGAGCAAGGAGAAGGCACTGCCCAGACGTGACAGCCCCGCGTTGTTCTCACTCTTGCAGATCCATTAGCAGGTGCAGAAACTTCCCAGCCAGGCGTGCTAGAGCAGACCGCATGGCATTGCTCACTGGGTTTAGCTGTCCCAGCTCAAGTGCCAGTGGTTGCAAGTAACATTTGTAATTTAGAGTTTAAACACCATTTTTACTTAAAAAAAGATAAAAACCAAAAAAAAAAAAAAAAAAAAAAAAAAAAAAAAAAATGTTTCTTGGCCCTGCTTTGCCTGGGCATTCCCTGGTGTTGGATCACAGCTTTGCTGAGTACCGAGGAGGTGGTGGTTTTAGGCCAGGCGGGATGGCACACACCCAACACTCTGCCTGCTGGCTGTCAGCTCATGGGGCAGATTTCTTCCAGCAAGGGCTAGTGGTGTTCAGTCTGAGGCCCTGTGCTGGCTACAGAATTGTGTTGGTTAATGAAGCTCCTACAGGTCATGTTCTAACAGGAGAACTGGGGAGTTTTAGGTTTTGGGGGTTTTTTTCTTACTGCTAAATTCAGGGCCCCTGTCTGGTTCCAATATTCTCTTTCAGCCTTTGGCTGCTGCTGTTGGGATCATGAAAGGAACAAAAAAAAAAAAAAAAGAAACAAGAATTAGGAGAAGGGTTTTTTTTAGTACAAATATTCTGTAGTTACATCAAAATGAGCAAAGCTCCCCAGCTGGTTTTGTTTCTTTTTAAAATTTCAAATAATTGAAGAGAGTATTAATTTTGCTCCTACATGATTTCAGCTCCCTCCAACACAGGTGGCATCTCTAACAGAAAAGGGGTCTGTGGGTTTTCTCTGCAGGTCCTCTCCAGGCCATCAACAACCTCACTGTTGTGAAGAATCAAGTCAATAAAGACCTTCATAACCCGCCCACATTAAAACTGACTCCACAGGAACTGATTTTATATGGCTACCTTAGGGGAATAAAGCACCAACAGAGATAAGCAACACTGGAATAAATCAAACCTGCTTGCAGGTGAGCCAGGACCAAATGAAAGTGCAAAGTCAAGCAGGTAAGTGGAGCTCAGTATAGCAGAGAGGTGGTGTCAGGCACTGAAGCCTGGAAACTCACCCCACAGCGGATTTCAAGGCTGTTTGAAGGTTTTTCTTCCTGCAAATGGGGGAGGACAACTCAAACTTGAAGGAAACTCTAAAGAAAATACTCCTTTCCCTCCCCACCCTTCCCTCAAGAGCTCCAGCATCAGCTGCATGTGGCCATGACAAGTTCCATACTCGGATGCAGGAGATGGTAAACTGCATCCAATTGCTCTGTCGGGTTTGTAGGTTCGGGGTGGCAGCTAGGGAATTGCTATAGCTGTGAGGAGAGGAGCCACCGGGCCCTGCCAGCCACCTACCCCAGGCTCTGAGCACAGAAGGAGGCTCAGGGGAGACCTTGCTCTCAACAACTCACTGACAGGAGGTTGGAGCCAGGTGGGGTCAGTCTCTGCTCCCAAGGAACAAGTGATAGGACAGGAGGAAACAGCCTCAAGTTGTACCAGGGGAGGTTTACATTGGACATCAGGAGAAATTTCTTCCCCACAAGGGTTGTCAAGGGCAGGCCCAGGCTGCCCAGGTCAAGGGTGGAGTCCCCATCCCTGGAGGGGTTTCAAAGCCATGGAGATGTGGTGCTGAGGGACATGGTTTAGCAGTGCCCTGGTAGTGCTGAGGTAACGATTTTACTTGATCTCAAAGGTCTCTTCCAACCAAAACGATTTGATTATTCTAAGCAGCACAAGCCTGCCAGTGAGCAGTGGAAACAGTTACCAGATGGGGGCCAAACAACAGATTTATTTGCAGGAAAAGAGCAGGAGGCTCCCGGTAATGGGGCTGAGACTGGTATCCATTTGTACACACTGTCCCCACATACAGGGATGAGCTGCTTTCAGGCAGAGGCACAGAACCACCAGCTCTGAGCAGAAGCTGGCCCCTCGGAGCCAGTGCACAGGATGCAGCCCGCTCGCTTGGTTGATGTCCTGCGCTGCAGCTCAGCCCCACCTCCCAGCCCCCCACCCCTCCTCAAGCCTCCTTAGTTCTTGCCGCCGAGGGGAAAGCACTTTACCATCTGTTCGTCTTCAGTCTGACTCATTATTTTTAGTTCAGCTGTCGCCAAGCAATAGCAAAAATCCCAACACAGCAGCATATCCACCACTGCAAACTGTCTTGTCCTCAGCCACCAGAGGAAAAGCAGCTCATCCCCAGTTGTCTGCTGTGTGCAATACTAAATCTCCTGCAAAAGGACTGGAAGGAGACGGGTACAGTCAGCTTCTGAAGGTGACCTTGGTTACCATACACGGCATCCAGGCAAAAAATGGGAACTTGTAGCTTCTAGAAATGGGGGAATGGGGCTTGTCCCTGAAGGCCCATGTCCACATCCAGAGGTGATGGAGATGGCAGAGGTGGGGTTGCCCTCTTCTGCCCCTCTGCATGGAACCAGGGTTCAAAACAAAAGGGTGCCATTGTCTGCACCACGCTATGGTGTACCCTGCTCGTCCCCAGCCTTACAAAATCTGGATGTGCCACCGCTTCCTCCACATCCTTTTCTTGCCTGCTCCTCCCTGCCCTCCGGGTGTGTCTCCAGCCCACTCTGACACAGCACTCAGAGCCATCACCTGTGGCTCTCTCTTGGCTGCCTTTGACTGTTTACTACCCTCCTCCGAATCACTCCTGCCCGCCTACCAGCACACTTGTGTTTTCCCTTCTTCCTCCCTTGAGCTGGGAAGCCACTTGAATGCCTGTGACCGCGCTACCATATGTGTATACGTTAAAAAAAAGGGATCGCCAAATGGGGAAACACCTCTAGAGCTGTTGTTTTAAAACTACAGCACGATTCCAGCCAGACAGAAGACATTTTGCACTAACCTCTTCATTGATGCCAAATGCATCCCAAAGGCAGTCCTCAGCCCCTAAATTACCATAGTTAGCAATAATCCGGCAGGCAAAAGTATGGATTTAAAACCTGACAACGCAGCTGAAGTGGCTGCTGTTTATATTAGGGGTGACTCACAGGGAGGCCCTGCTTGAAGGGATCCAGCAGAGCGTCCTTGGCCGCAGCCATCAGCAAAGCAACTGGTGATGCAGCAGCACTGGGGGGCATGGGGGCTAAACTAAAGCACTGCTAAAATCAGACAACACGGGGCCACGTGGCAGTTCCTTCTTTTGTTGCAAAACGATGGCACAGGTGAGCTTGGCTTATACTCAGACCTGTAGCAAATCCCTCAGCGCAGGGGGATCTGAAGAGGGAAGGGTGAGACCTTTAGAGGCTCAGGCCCCGTGCAGGCGTTAATTTACTGAGGAAGCCCAGGGCCAGGCAAGGCAGAGCCTGGGGAGCGAGCCCTGTGAGGTGCTGAGCCGTACACTGGCACAGCTCCCTGGCACTGCAAACCCTCCCTCGTCTTTTCTCCTTAACATAAGGGGAACAAGATAAATGTTGAAGCCACTCGGGTAATGTATTTTCACTGAAAATTTAAACTTCTGGCTGAAAGAAGGGGAAAAAGTAAATAAATCAGGCGGCTTCGGCCAACACCAATAAAATATTGTCAGACAGAATTCCACTTCTTGATGCATACACAAAAAATGTTCTCCTGGGACAGAAAATGGAAACTTTTAAAAATTTGTTGTTGTTGTTGTTGTTGATGGACAGTGGTTTTATTCCCCAACTGACTTAGCGTTTTCTGGTTAGAAAACAAATACATTTTTAAAAAAGACAGACTTCTTCTGGAGTTGACACTGTGCCCAAACCCGGCTTTTCTGATGAGGAAAAAGTTCTGCCCAACATGTTTGTCCCCAGACTGCTTTGGGGGCGGGGGCGGTGCCGTGCCTGCCCCGCTGGTCCCCTCATAGCGCCAGGCAGCCCGGGGGGACCCCGTCCTGCCTTGGGGCGCGGGGGGGGGCCCCCAACCCTCTCCCCAGTGCAGGCGGCAGCGCCGGCACCTCCCCATCTCCTCCCCGCTGCAAAATGGCGGCAGGGCGGTGCACGCTGGAAGCTGCAGTCCCGCTCTGGGCGAGCTCAGCCCCGCTGTGCGGTTGGCCCGTGAGATCTTCCCCGCGGCCCGGCTCTCAAAATGTCCCCCAGCCGGGAACGGGAGGTGACTACAGCTCCCGGGACGCGAAGGAGAGAGGCGGGGAGGGGCAGCCCTGCCCGCGCTGCCTGCTGGGAGCCGCGGTCTCTCCGCCGGGCCCTGCAGCCACTGGGGCCTCGGGGGAACTCGATGTCCCAGCGCGCCCCGCGCGGCGAGGCGGGAAAGGCGGCCGGGAACGGCGGGCGGCTGCTGTGAGGAGTCGCTGGGTCCGGGCTGCGCCGGGGTACGGGGCTCTTCACCCACCCCTCCCTTCCCCCGCCGGGTCGCGCTGTGGGCCCGGAGAGCGCGGTGCCGAGCCGGGAGCGGCGGGCGGGGGTGCTCTGGGTCGTGAGGAGAGAGGTGTGGGGGTAGAGGAGGGCGCGGAGGCCTGCGGGGTGTGTGCGTTCGTACCCGGCAGGAGCCCGGCCCGGGGGAGAGAGCTGGGCTCGGGGCGGACATGCCGAGCTGCGGCCTGCACTCGAGATGCGGGGCAGGGCCAGGGGCTGTGGCGTTTCCCTCTCCCCGGGGCCGGATGTGAGCCGGGGCCCAAGGGCTGCAGCCCTCTCCATGGGTTGGCGGCCTGAGTGAGCCCCGTCCCGAAGCAGTGGGCTGTGGTGGGCACAGGGCGGCTGGCAGGCCTTGCCGCAGTGCTGTCTGCGATGAGGGCAGGCTCCTGGCCGTGGTGTGGAGTGACCGGGGTCTCTGCTTTCCTCGCAGGCTGCGCGAAAACACACAGAGCCTGTTTGAGTAAGACCAGGATGGAAGAGTCCAATGGAGACCTTCCCATCCAGAAAGGCACCATCCTGTCCGAGTTCTGCTGTGATCACCTCACTGTAACAAACCTGTGAGTCTTGCTGGTCTGCTGCAAGGGCCAGTTTGTTTGGCTGCTAATGCTTGTAGGGCTAAACCAGCTCCTTAGGAGTGAAGTTTTTCCTTCCTGTGTAACAGACAAGAGACACCCTGATTCACAGGCTGTGATCAATACTTACACTGCTGTATAAAACCGGGCATTTAATATTGTTCATTTTTTAGTGGTTTACTGCATGTACAAATTACAGTTTTATTTTTTTAAAACCTCTTTGTTGCCCTGCAGAAAAGGTTGGCAATGTGGGTGTGGAGACTGAGTGGTGCCTGCCTTATTAGGCTGTGTGGTGCTCTTTTGCCAAAAATCCAGGAATATCTGCAGACTTTTATACCAGCATGAGTCTGTGTCAGATTTAGAACTTGGTTCTGCAGCTTTGGATGACTCAGGGGGAAGGAATTATTTTTAAAACTTATTTTAAAACTACATTTCCAATATCTTGATGGAAATGTTTGTTTTCTAGGGTGGAAGTGCTGAGATCTTTGGTGGCTCTAACTGACCCTCAGGAGGGGAAGCTGACTCAGTCTCAAGAGAAAGTGAGTGACCAACAGACTTTCCATGTCTGTTTACTGCATGGTTTCAGAAGGACCTATAATTAGGCAGCTGAGCTTATTCTAATAATACGTTAGACCTGATTCTGTAATTCACTTTTTTCCCCGCGCTGAACTGAGGCGTGCATTTGCCAACTCTGCTTCCGATTTCCTGGCAAGTGGTAGCGTGATGCTCAACCGCCTTGCTTCCGCGAGGCTTCCCCCGCAGAGGCGGTGGAGTGACCAAGGTGTTCCAGCTGCTGCTGGAAGTCAGGCTGCAGATCACTTGGCCTTTTTACTGACTGAAGGGCAGCTCTTGCAGGCCCTTGGTGACACCCTCCCCTTGTTTCCAGACACATGTGTGGCACGTACGATTAGTTTTCTTAATCTGGCGGGATTGATTTCTTGAGCTGCCTTGTTTTCTGATTCTCAGTAACGAGATGAGAGCTTAAACCACAGGAAGGAGTGGAGCTTGTACTTTATGTTACTTTAAAGCAATCCTGAAAGTGTAGCCATGATATTTTTGTGGCTTTCCTGCCACTGACCTCCATTGATGACAGCGTCGTTTACAGTAGGCAGCACATGATGATTATTGGGACAGGAGGTGCTGTAGTGAATGCAATAAGGGATCATAATGGCCAAAAGAAAGTGTGAGAGATGAGGATGTGGTTTGGGGATTTATACAACATGGGTGTAATTTGGAGAGGTTGTTGCTGTCTCCTGGAAGATGCACAAGACAGTCATGGGGTGTTCAGATTTGCCCAGAAAGTTTATGCTTATCTTTTAGCAATTGGACCCGCTGTAATCTTTAATGAATTTTGGCATCCGAGACCATTTTTAATTACTTTATATTCTTGTCTTGAGTCTTGCGTAAGCCTTTAATTTTACTGTGCATTTGTTCCTTAAATCATGTTTTTATTTCAAGCAAAATTGCTTAGGAACCCTTGAAGTTCAGCTGCCTATTTTATTGCAGTAATAGTTATTTTGCATGGCACAGAATGATGGTCTCATAGTTGGCTCTTGTTTCACAGTTGAATTTTTATGCTCCTTTGTATTCTAGACACTAAACTCAGTGGGCGTTTTGAAAAGCGTATTTGCAGCTGTTCCTGGGCCTACGTTGAAGACCTCAGTGGAGTGACAGCCTGAAGATGGGAGATCAGGATGCAGGCGAACCCTTTCTGGGGACAGTGGCTGGTGGTGCCACAGACTGTGAAGGAGCTCTGCCCTCAGACACGGTGTCACTCAGCGATTCTGATTCTGATGATTTGGGGTTAGCAGATGAAGCAGAAGTTGATACAATATCTCCTGAGGAGCCATCTGTAGATGATGGGGACTGCAGGTCAGGGGAGACCCCCGCCTCTTCAGACAGCAGTCACAGGTCTCCTGTCCAGCCATTCCATCTGAGGGGCATGAGTTCTACGTTCTCTCTCCGTAGCCAGAGCATTTTTGATTGCCTGGAAGAGGCGGCCAAGTTGTCTGTGCCCTCCATGCCTGAAGATAATGTTGTTGATGGGAGGTTTAAGCGTCCATTGCCTCCAACCACAGCTTCAGGGAGCATGTTCCCAGAAAGCCTGGGAAAGCAACCCAAACCAGTGCAGGCTCCTAAAACCTCCCCTGCAGTGCCTGACTATGTGGCACACCCAGAGCGCTGGACCAAATATAGTCTAGAGGGGGTTTCAGAGTCCAGTGACAAGACTAACAGGGAGGCAGCCATGGAATTTCTAGCGGGTTTGAAGAAAAAAGGGGAGGAGCAAAGCTCAGGTACACAAGAGAACTACACCCCATATTTCAACCAGGACCCTTCCAGCTGTGGAGCTGGGAGGATTGTCTTTACCAAACCAGCAAAAAGGGGTGTGGATGGACTGGAAAAGAATACAGGTGGGGAGGACGATAAGAAACACATGAAAACAGATCTGAAAGGAAGATCTTTTAAGAAGACTGTTGACCCAAGGGAGGAAGATAAGGTAGAGCTGGGGCACTTAGATAGTGGCAGTGGCAAGGCAGCAGAGGAGGAGGAGTGCGTGATGGCGAGGGACCCGGACGCAGAGGGTAGGCGTAGTGCGACGTTTGGTGGCGCAGGGGAAGGGCCATCCGTGGAAACAGTTGGATTCCATTGCAGTAAGAAGAAGAATA
Source organism: Actenoides lindsayi (assembly GCA_025331215.1). Classification (NCBI taxonomy): domain Eukaryota; kingdom Metazoa; phylum Chordata; class Aves; order Coraciiformes; family Alcedinidae; genus Actenoides; species Actenoides lindsayi. The sequence goes on from WTSP01010093.1 coordinate 29,332, forward strand.
GGAAAAATTTCCGACCAAAAGCAGACAATGAAGGGGAGGAAGAAGAGTCCTGAAGGGTGAAGCGCATTGGAGACACCCAAGGACTTGTATTGTTGTTGCTTATGTTTGATTTTTCTCACTGATGACTTTTTGTTTTCTGGTCTGGAAACAATGTGATTGCTTTTTGTCTAACGGTTTGCATTGTAGACACCAAGAACAATTTATATTGTTTAGAACTTAAGCTACCTAAAATAACACCCCAGGCTTTTTATTCCTGAGAAGTCTGTGGGCACAGGAGTCTCACTGTAGCAGCAGAGTCAGGCGTGCTGTGTTTGCTTTAGCAGCTCCCTGGGGCTCTGCTCTGGAGCTGAAGCAGCCAACGAACAGGATCTGTTGGCTAAAAGGCTGCCAGGCTTCCTGCTGACCCCCAGGTTTAGAACTGTTCCCAAATCCTGGAGAATCTTGGAACAAAGATGACGAGCTCGTTATGTAGAGGTTTGTAAACAATGAAAATAAAGTCTGGTGTTCCACTGGATGTGAAAGGAAAACCTTTTATTTCTTTAATACATCCTTCCCTCGTTGCCATCGAGGGTAAAAGCACAGTGGTGCCCATCATAAGTTTGGAGTGCCCAGGTGAGAAGTGGCAAAATCAGTTGGGTTTGGGTTTTTTTTTTAAGGAATAAAAAACTCCCTTATTATTTCTTTTATTTAGCGTTAATATGATAAAAGATTTTAAAGAACACAAAGTTTCCTGCAGAGAGGTACAGCTGTGGATGCAGGCTGGTGAGGACATGCTCAGGTTGGCTTCAGAACAGCCTGACCATGTTGAGCGTGGCTCAGAATTCTTCACATGTTTGATCGTTAAGATGGGCAGCACCTTTTCCTCTTACTGGTGTGATATGATGTGATTGTTCTTGGCCTGTTTGTCTGTCCTTTCCAGGTGGCACTGCTCCCCATGGACTCTGTGAATTGGTTTGGTGGGAATGAGGTTTTAAACCAGAACTGGACACTTTGTTATTCTTGGGGATTCAATAAACTTCCAGTTGTAACTGGTTTTCTTCATCTCTTTGAACCGTGCTGAATAATGCAGTTGTAGGAGTTATAGCAAATACTCAGTTTATTTGATTTGAGAATTATCTTGAAAATCTTCTAGGATGTTACTCTAAGCTTGCTGTCGTGTAACTTCGCTCTCAAGTCTTGTATTTTAGATTCTAAACCTCAAATTTTTAATATTTTCAGTAATTTTGCAGCATATAGAGAATTGCCTCATAAAATGAATCACCTCGTACAATGAATCACACTGTAATGAATGTCAAGTAGAGTGGGATTTCCCACAGGCTGTTAATAAATTTTATAAATAATGCTGAAAGATTAAATTTTTTAAAAGGTTACATGATTTGAAACTCAAATTAGTTCAGGTCAGTTTGGGCTGATAGTTGCCAGCATTCTGAATGAACCAACCCTGTTAGTATTTATAACCATGAACTTCTTCAGTGTTTGTGATTTTTTTTTTTCTTGCTAGACGGTGCTTGCTCAAACTCAGAAGGCTGTTTGAGGAAGGTACTTCCTCTGGGGGGGGTGTCACTAACTGACTGGTAGGCCCAAATCATTTGGGTCTTTGTGTTTGAACAGATGCATGTTTTAGCAGCAGAAAACAATGTAAAATGAATAATAGTGCTTGCATCTTTTGAAAGTCACCTTTTGATTTTAAAAAGCAGAATATATTTTCTCACGGGTATATAGTTTGATGCACAGTAATTACTTGGTCATTGCTAAAAGCATCCCTTGTTCCAGTGCATGCAAGTGGGACATAATTCCATGTGGAGAGATTTTGGTTTCCAGTGGATAAATTAATATGCTGATCACAATTAAAACAGTCACTGTTTCAGAATGGAGGCTGCTGCCAGGAGCAGGACGTGCTGGTTGTACAATACATATTATTTCCTACTGAAAAATGCAGCTCGGTACACTTACTGGTTTTGTAACTTCTGCTTGCCTGGAGAAGAAGGTAGGACACTACCCAAATCCCGTCACTGAGGTCTGGGGCATGGCTGAACAAACTGGACAAATGCTTATTCTATGGAGACATCATAACCAGACTAATACCTATTTCTAGAAGGCTCTTGTTGGAAAGGTATTTTTGTCAGATCTGAGATTTCTTTTCTTTTCCAAGGACTATTCTCCGCAGCCGACACTGGTGTGGCTGGAAGCAGTGTTAGGCTCGTCAGGAAAGGATGTTCACTTGAAGCTTATTGGTATACAAAAGACCACAACCCAATACTTCCCCCCCTTCTGATGCTGTTTATATTATTCCAAAGAAATCTCCCTTTAAAGGAGGGCAGTAATGTTCATTTTATTGCTGTGTCTTTTCTTAGGAAATTCTAATAAAGCCAGCTAGCTGTTGTGTGCTAGAAATGTACGTGGCAGTGTAAGTAATAAAAATATGACAAACAGGCCAGATTCCTAGTTTGTAGGAAAATTCTTGCTATGCTTTCTTAAGTCTCAAAGCTAATTTTTTTTTAAATTATTTTTTTAAATTTTATTTATTTTATTTTTTCCCATACTTTGAGAGAGAAAAGTAAAAAAGTTGGGTGTAGCTGTGGAGTTCCATGTGCTGTGGTCTCCTTTAGCAGCAGCAGCCGCTCAGGCACTGACAGAGGAAAGCAGCAGAGGCTGGGGGCTGGCTGCAGGAGGGTCACCTGCTGGCCGTTTGGAAGGTGACTCGAGCCACTGCGCGCTGGAGGACTGTGCAGTGAAGTTCCAGTTCCCGAGGGTGAGAGAGGAGCCCTCAAGGAGGAACATCAGCAAAGGAATGCAGCGCGGGAAGAGGAGGCGGTGAGTGCCATCGTTGGGGAGTTGCAAGATTTCCAGGAACTGTATGGATTGTAGTAGTTCAGTATCCCAGGGCCTTTCCTGTGGAAACTATTTCTTGGTTTCCTTTCTAAGCAGCTCAGAAATAGGAGCTTGCTTTCTTGGCCAAGGAAGTGGCTTGGTTTTTAGTGTGTAAACAATCACCCTTCAACAGGCAGACTCCCTTAAATGGAGAGACATGCAGGAATTAGCAACAGTGACGATGGATTGAGGGTGTGTTACTGGGGAACTGGGAGCAAGTTGTGTTTGGAAAACAAGGTGGTGGAGTCCTTCTGGAGGAGAAAGTTTTTAGTGTGATTTGTGGAATGGCGTTTTGAAGAAAGGACCAAGTGATACAGGAGCAGACGGGAAGAAAGCCCAAGAAATTGAAGGAGGAAGAACAAGAAATCCTCAGTAGTGTCAAACATTGACAGTGGATAAAGGCTTTGAGAGCTGGGCTTTGGGCCTTCGTGAGATTAGCATTTTACTTATCCAGTTGTTCAGTAGGACAAAAGATTTAATCTGAAGTGTGAATAAAATTTAATTATCAGTATACGTGATGTCAGCCTTGGACTGATCTGCAAGCTCTTCTCTCTCGCTTCTTTCTTGCAAAGGTGCTTCTGTGTCAGCATTCATCACACCTGATAGGATTGTAAAAGCCACATGCTTGTTTAAACACCTTAGGACAAGGGGCACATAATGGTTATTGCTTAAGGAACTTTAAAATGTTGACAATAATCCACAATAAAGAGATACTGTGGATTCTATTACTTTGCATTTACTCAATGATAAAAACAGGTTTCTTCTTTATTTTTCATCTATTTAAGTTACTGATTTTTTTATGCAGTTAGAGTATTAAAATGGCTGGGGAACATGCTACAGGATAGGTTTTCTTACTGGAATGTTGATTATGAAGCAAGTTACATACGTATTTTATAAGCTTCTAACAGAAAGAAGTTAAATTTGAGGTTAGTCTGAGTCACTTGAGGTCTTGTCATGAGTTTCCAGCTGCTTCTTTTTCTCATGTAGTATCTGTTTGTTCATTGAATGGGTTTTGGAGGGCTTTTTGTGTAATCAATAGTAGTAGGTAGATATTGAAATAGATCATTAAGAAGAATATCCCAGATCTCTACTGTGTTGGATATCCTGCAGTGGCTGAGAAATAGGCTGTCCCTAATGTTTTAAACTCCAAAGAATGGTGCCCTGGGACACAGGACACGATTCTGAACTGACAGAAGCACTTGCAGCTCTGAAGGCAAATGAGCTGTATTGATTAGAACAAAGTAGGAGGCTTGCTCCGTTCTTACTTTCAATTACTGATGTTAACCCATATTAATTGTTTTGGTAGTACTATCTCAGTGACTTGAGAAACCCCCTCTCAAGAAACGACCCTCCCAAGAAACTCTGTGGCAATTAAATACTTATTTACATGCTTAAAGTTGGGGGAGATCGTTCTGACTCACACTAAGCAACAGTCCTTTGCCCATAGCTTTTAAATCTGTTCTGCAAAAGGTAATTTTTTCATCCTGAAGTATGAATATTCTGCTCCTTATTTATATTCCCATTACCTCCAGGTACCTCCTTACGTGGTTCTTTTCCATTTTATTTTTGTTCTTGCTTTTTTTATTTAATGAAATCGTTCAGCTGTATTAGTTTGTCTATGATTGTTTTCAATACTTACGTGTATAATTTGGAGCTGGTTGGTTGCACAAAAGGTTGGTTTTGGTTAACGCCTCTGCCATTGAGGAGATAACAGCTGTACAGTAGCAGATCTACAAAATAGTGGTTTATCCATTCTTAAATTTGCAAGAAAGATGATCTGTGCAGCATCAGGGATACCACTCATATTTCTTCCTTTACTATTTTTTTTTTTTAATAAATAGTTGCACTGTGTTAGAGGAATATTTGTATGCAATTCCTTCCCGGTTTTTGTGAGTATATTGCATTTTCTCAAGCTGGCACAAACTAGTACAGCATTTCTTGTGTGTTCCTGTTGGACTTGTATTTGGTATCAACATAGTCCACTGAATAGCCTGACATTTTTCAGGAAGCCATAAAATGGATTAGAAAAGGGAGGGAAACTGCCATGGAAGTATTAAGATAAGAAACATTCAGCGAGGCCAAAATTACACTGGCGAGTTCTAGGGACAAAGGAAACAATGGTTGTGCTCCGTAGCACATGGTAATGCTGAGCATTTTCAGACTGTTTAAAAAAAATAATCTTTGTTTATATTTCGAGGATTTGTCATCAAAAGCTCAAGACAGGGTTTCCTTCTATTATTTGTATGTTAGACACTTCCCTTTGAGAAGCTGGTGTCTGGTATCTAAGAAAATTAGAAAAACTGACTGCCTAAGAAGATTAGTCTAGGTCAGATCAGACAGAATATGGGTGTTTTCAAAGCTGACAGTTTTAAAGAAAGAAAAGGTTGGGAGAAGGAAAAGAATGGAGGGGGGAAGATGAAGTATTTCCTTCCAGTAGCATCCTGACCAAAGGAAATCAACACTTTTCAAGCAGACTAGCAAAGAGAGCAGGAAATGCTGTGTTTCCCTTTCTCCTGGAGGTCAGAAATGTTTCTTTATATACATCTATCACCAGAGAGGTAAGGAAAGTGAAATCATAATACAGCTCCATTTCTCCTTCCATTTATCCCTAAATAGCATCTGCCAAACCACCACTGAATGAGAGAAACATGGTGAAATCCTAAAGCTGATGTAAATGCCTATAAAACTACTACTTACCTGGGCTTCCAGAACTTTAAACCGCTTTTCTTGTTCCTTCAATCCACTAAAATATTTCAACAAATGATCCACCCTGTGGAAACAAAGCAGACACACTGAGCAAAAAGGAAAAGCCTCAGAAGGAAGCCTAAACCGCAAGCCCCACATAATTTAATAAAGCCATGGCCCCTCCCTGGCAGTTCTGTGCTGCTGAGAGATTCCAGATGTGGAGAACTTCCATATAGTGCCTCCAAATCATTGTATTGTCCACGTGCTTGCTGCATCCTTCACTCCTCCCATCGGTTCCTTATGCTTAGCATCTGATTCCCCCAAATCCCTCTGCTTTCTCCTAACTATTCAAAGTTTCCCTCTCGGCAGGTTACGTCCCATTCAGGTCCCTCTGAAAAAGCTGCTGCTGGGTGGGTCTGATGCATTTTGGGATTGGTTCAATGCAAAGTTCAAAGAAGCACTTTCTGAGGGTTTCATAAGATTTCAGATAGACACTGCTACCTCCTAAGAGCAAAGATAAAAAGCCACAGTTTTAGTGGTGTTCAGCTGAACCTTTTCTCTCAAAAATCGAGCTCTCGTGCCTAGAGCTTGTCAGTGATCTGCTTGTAAGAATAAAGTGCAAACCAACATAATAATTCTAAATTATTATGAATTAAGAGTCTATGTAGATTAGGGGGAAAGGAGTGTTTTCCAAAGGCATACTCCAGTGCACTGTTCTGGTCTCCAGCTCTTGCGTGAGTTGGGCAGATGGAGGTTTGTTTTGAAAGCGAGCAGAGAAAGAAAACAGACAGCATGGAAACATTTCCCTGGAACTTTCTTATTATAACTTTAACACCTGTCCTGCCTCCACTTGAGGCAGTTTTATCATATGAGGAAACAGCTGAAACAGGTGTGAAAAAAGTTCCGTAAATAACGCTTTGCTGTCTGGCTTTCAATCTTGCCTTGGATGTTTCTGTTTACCCTGTAAACCTCTAAATAATAACATAGAACTTTTTCTTTAGAATACTAAACCGATGTGATAGTCCAAGTGGGGAGATATATTACAGGAGTACTTAAATGGAGATTCAGTTAATTAAACACAATTTTAGAGCCACTATCATTAATTTCTTGGGGAAAACAGTCGTCTCGTGCCATGATGCTGTAAATAGTTGTTCTGCTCCATCTGTGGGCTGGAGGTAATTCAAGATATCTTAAACTTCCATTCAAAAGTCTAATTGGGAAGCCTATGTTATATCCCTACAGAGGATGGATCTAGACGTGCATGGCAGTGTAACACAGGAACTATTCTGCCACCATTCATTCATGAACATGATTTTCATTGAGCTTGACCGCAGGTTGGGCTGGAGCTTATAGGTCTGGAATTGTACTTCAAGAGTGCCTAAAACTCTTCTAACATTGTAGTGATGCTGGTTTCTCACATTTTTTTTCATGGACTGTGCATTTCCTAACTGCATTCTAGTTGGACTCTTCACCTAAGCTTTACAAGCACCTGAACGTTTGTCTCGTTACAAAGCTGATGATTTGCAAGGTACACTCATTGTGGGACAGCAGAACATACTTATTTGATGTGGCCTTCAGCCGCTCTTCATTGCTTGCTTTCCTTTCTTGTTCGAGGTTTACAAGATAATTTTCCTTTTGCACCAGCTCCCATGTTATGATTTTTTGATCAAGGCAAACCGGAAGATCTCTTTCTGTAGGAAAAATGAAGAAATTAATTAAGAATTATGTTTTACTCCCTTTTCTCTTATACCAGTAATGGAAGACTGCTGTGCTAAAGAAAAATGAAGTCTTGCCATTGCACGCCCTATGCCACTGGAGAAGGATCATTTTATGAAAAGGCAGTGTAAAAGAAGGATTTTCTACTTTTTTTTTTTTTCTTGTGATGGAGGACAATAGACCTTTTTGCAGTTGGATATGACTTCTGTTCTTTAGAAAGAACAGCATGTACCAATTTAAAGTCAGTTAAAACCTTACTGGACTTCTGGTGGATTTTAGCCTCAAAGTGTTTAATAAGCAGAGCTTTATGTTCAGATGCACTTTCTCATCTAAGGTTCTTTGTTAGAACAGTTATAAGTAGGAAGGAAAAACTGAAGAAATCCCTCCACCTTGAAGCAGAAAGCCTGTTGTTGTTGTCTAATGTCCCAGCCAACAACAGACCTTATTTCACAGACACATTTTGAATGTAACGTACTAGTTTTGTATCTTCCTAAAGATTTGTAAAGGGAACACTTGCTGCATACTCCAAATGTTACTGAATCTGTAACCTAATTTTTTTTTTTTGAGGGGGGGAACTTATTTATGTATTTATTTCTATCTTCAGTAGTATGCTTTGATAGCCACAGGTGTCTGAAAGGGAGCTTAGTCCAAGGGCTCTGGCTTGGTCCAGTTTGACAGTAGTTCTGCTCCGTAGCCCGTTACCAGCCTGCACATGAGGAGTAAATATGCTTATCATCAGATGCTATTGAACTAGATGGGCCAACAGAAAGCCCCCAAATGCCTTCTGTAATTAGCTGAACTTCATCTGCCTTTTGAATTTTAACTTTTCGGGGACCACCATTTCTCTAAGCATGCTCTCTCTCTCTCGCTTGCTCTCTCTGGAAATTCCACTGCTCCTAGTAGATTTTTAGACTTGGTGTATGTTTTTAGGGTTGTCTGTACTTAATAATTACTAAAATTCAGGAGCAAATGAAATAATTATTCATTAAACTTATCCGTATCTCTTTAGAAATCAAATCCCTTTAAGCAGTTTTATGTCAACACCTTTGTTATAACAACTGTGGTTCATGGAGAAACGCATTGTGGAAAGCTGTTTATAGTAGAGGATGCATTACAAGCCTTAATTTTTCATTTATACTCTCCTGGCACTCTTTATTAAAAATAAATTGTGACTCTTAGCTGAAGGAAATCCTAATTGCTTCTGTGTTCTGCTTTTGCAGCACGTCCTGGGAGAGTGTCAGGGTCTCTAGTCGCTGGATGTTTGTAAACAACTCACCCAGATGTTCTTTTTTATATTCCATTTTATTGAAGATTCTTCTGAGCACCAGAGTTACGTGGTTAACAATGATAAATGGTGGTGCTAAGGCAGGCCGGCCGTGATACTCAACGATGAGGTTGTAGCGCTGGATTTTCCAGAAGATGTCTGCGTTGCCCTGAACAACTTGAAAAGTGTAACTGTGATTGCAGGGAGGGAAAAAGTATAGAATTGGTCTTATTGCAACAAGATAAAGCTTATTATAAAAAAAAAAAAAGGAACAGCAAGCTCAGCAGGTAGTGTTAATTTAATTTAGCGTTTGTGCAAATTCTTAGATATTAAAATAATTGCAGTTGCAGTCTTCCCATGTTAAAAAAGCCTTTAGATTTGTTTTTAAAAGGAAGGTAACTCTACTTCGCTCAGGCAAGAACAGCATATGTGCCATGTCAGTTCTTCAACCAAATGAACCATTATTAGCCGTGCTGACATTGAGTGTTTCCCCTCTGTGCAGATTATCTGCTGTTAGGCTGCCAAGTTTCCAGCTGCTTTGCACCTGCAGGTTTGTGGTGCTGTGCAGCCAGGGAGCCGGGCCCCGCTGCGCACGGTGCGTTCAATTTTTAGCGCTAAAAGAGGCTTCTTTTCTTCTCATCCTCAATGTGGCTAGAGTAAGGATGATGAGAGCTTAAGAACTGCATGATCACAGAGTCCATCCATCAAACTCAAATAATATTCTTTAGGAAAATTACTGGTGTGTTTCAAAAGGAATGGCCAGCAGCAGTGTGATCCATGTGGGTGTCCTGTTAAACCTTTGCAGCCTCTGGCTCGATGCTCGCTGAAATCGCTCTTACCTGAACATGGCGATCAGGAGGTTCAGAAGGAGAACGTTGGTGACTAGTAGGAAGATGACCAGCAGAAGTATGACGAGCCAGTTGGCATAGCTGTTGGGACACGATGGCGAGTTCTCCTGCAGGATCTGCAGTGGGTTAAATGTACAGTTCCTGGGATACATCCGTGATGCTGCAAAGGAAGATAGAGGAATGAAAGGGTAGTTTTGACAAATCCTGATATTCATTACTAAAATGAGATTTAATCTTGGTGACGTATAAACAGCAGCTTAATTTTGTTCTAAATATGTTGTAATCATGAAAAGCTTAGACCCAGAATGGTGGTAGTATTTTTTTACTGCCCTTGTTGACTACTAGCAGGACAGTTGTACTGACAAGGCTGTAACTGTCTGGTTAGTGGTATTCAGCAAAGGAAGATTGTATTGAAAAGACTGTATCCTTTTTAGACTCAAAGCACCTTTGGTTATTTAGCAGCTGTGTTCCTCCATATGCTTGTATCCTCACAGTCCTCACACTGGTAGCCGTGTTAGAGGAGAAAACTCAGTGAAAGCTGAGAATGGGGTTCTCAGTCTAAATTTGAACTGCTTTGTACATCTGAGCTTGCAGTTGAGGTTAATAAGATTGGTTCTGCTGCATCAGAGGTCTAGTCCTGTATCCTGCCTCCAGATACGAATTAAATCCACACGTGTAGAGTGATGATATTTACTTTTTTCTTCTCCATTTTTTTCACTAATAATTCTTTTCCCCACTGCCATGTTCCTCAGAGCACACAGTTCTGTCAAAGCTTACCGCAGCTGGGCCTGCCTTTGCCAAGAGCATTACCTTGTATTCATCTACATTTGAATTTCATTTGAGGATTTAGCACTTGTGAGGGTCCTCTGCAACTCTTAGGTGTCAGCTCTAGTCTTTACTACTCAGTAATGTTGTTCTGTCAGCAGATTTTGTCCCCCTCAATACCCACTGCCTTTTCCATATGCTTCATAAAGATGTTAAACAGAATAAACCCCAGAGGCCCCAGGACAAATTACTCCCTTCTGGAAGTTACCTGTGTAATTAATTCTTTTTTCCTCTGTCTTTTAACCAGTGATTTATCCAAGTGAATACACCCTCTGGAGTCTCAATGGAGAGAAACCCACATTTCCAGGGAATCCTACATGACCTGTTTCCAAATGAGAAGAATCCTATTCCAGAAATATTTGTTTCTCTCCCATTACTTTAATGGAAATACGAGTGACTGGTTGTGCTGTGCATGCTTATACTGTAGGCTTTTAAAGTCAAACGAGATTAAGCACTCCCCTGCTTTCTTGTCTCATTCAGCCTCTTTTGGCTTCTCTATGACAAATGCTTTTTCCTACTAAGCAGAGTGAACATGAAAGAATGCTCACTGGTTTGCTTCTATGGGATTTTTTTGATTCCATCTATATCACCTCAAGTTTGAATCCTACTTCAATATTGCCACTGACATTTAGGACTGTTATTCTGGCTAAATGCTGTGGCATTTCTTCAGACTTCTTTGGGAGATGACCTGTTCTGTATTTTACCTGCTTACTGATCAGAAACTGCCTTTGAACTTTTGTGTCCCAGTATTTCTGTGTCTTGTGATCATTTTTATGTTGTCTTGTTTGAAATGTTGCACATAGGCAATTACTAGCTTTATTTGATTTGGGCAGCTTTACCTCCAGAGTCAATATATGCTCTAGAGGATATTTATTCTAAACCAGAAGTGTTTGCTTATGGGCAGAGCTGTGCTGCTCTAACACCGACACGTCGACTACTGCCAAAATCCACGGAGATGCTATGATTTCACTTTACACAGGGTTATCTGGGTCTAGGTTAAACGGGATGGAAATGGATGGAAGGGAAAGAAGGTTTGCCAGCCTTCAACGCTGCAAATCCTTGGGTGACTATTTCACACTGCTTGTTTAAATAGTGCCAACCCTTCTGCTCTAATGTAAGCTCACAATACACATTATCTGTGATTTACCCTGCAGAACAAAGATTTAAAACAAAAGCAAAACCGACAACAGACACACAATAGTGGGGAGGAATTCTATGCTCTAATCAAAAGTATGCATTCAAAACTGGCCAAGTTAGGGGGAAAAGAAATTTCCTCACTGTCTATTTCATCCAGTGGAATCTGGCCAAATATCTGCAGGTAGGGACGATAAAGCACCCTCCTGAATATCCACTCCACTCGGCTCTCATTGGGATGAAGCAGAGCTTGAGTTGTCACCCCGTAGGCAATGAGCCACACACTCAAGAAAAATAGGAAGAAGAAAACATCTTTCATCTGAAAAAGACAGGGGAAGGGGAGAAAGGGAGGAGAGGTGACTGTAACAGCACTAGTCAAAGAACAGCAGACTTTCTACATGAAAACACCCCAGATAATTCTGTTTCTTCACTAGCTTGTTTAGGTTAAAGGAGGTAGAATAGGATACAGTTCACACTGAATTCCTGTCTTGATCTTGCTGTTATTGTATTGTCCTTGGCCTGTAATCAGCATTTTTCTTTGATAGCTCATCTACATAAAGGCATGTTCTAAATTAAAACCTTGCTTTTCCAATCATCTAACATTTAAAAATGAAGCATGTTTAATCTTTTAAGTGAATCTCATTGTACCTTTTATATGCAGATTTTCTGTGAGATCTGTTTTCCTGTGAATTACAAAGGTTCTGCTGCAGCAGTGGATCCTGGTAAGGGTGCCTGGTGGTGAACACTGAGCCACTGATAGAGCAGGCATCAAAGGCTGCAAGGATCAGGTAGCTTCTGCTTTGGGTTTTCAAGCTAAGTAATGCAGCTGAGGGATTGTTTTCAGGACTCCCTGCTTTTAAACATTGTGTTTCTCTACAGAAGCAGAAGTAATTGAATCCTAAAACACTTACTTAAAAAAAGTACATAAATCTGATATGTATTTTGAGTGCAATAATTTTTCCCTGGTGGAAGAGGAACACTTCATCCTCTTCCCATCTAATCTGACAGAGTTCATTAGGGACTGTACATTCATTTCAATTAGATTATGGGATAGTGCATTTATCCTAAAGCAAAGGCATTCCAGACCTCCAGGATGTTACTTAGAGTGCTATTAAGAAACGTGGTGTCGAAGCCAGGCAAGACATAGTTGATGTCTCTCTGACCTCCACCACACTGTTTTGTTTCCTGGATGATTTGGAATTTAGCAATGCTACAGGACTGTGATGGTGTCACAGTTAAGAGAGAGCACTTTTTTCCCCAATCTGCAGTCTCCCTGCAAACTGCCAGTCTAGCTCCTTCCAGACTTGTTTCAGCAATTCTACAGCAAGGTTAAAAAGGAGAAAGACAGGAAGAGACAATCTTGGATTGCTTCTCTGTTTAAGTAGGGGAAATGATTTTGCCTGAACCTGCTTGATGAACTTTTCAAGTTTTCATTTGCTGAAGTAACTTTCACTGTTCTTTTCATTTGTTCAACACTGAGCTACCAAAGCTAAGGTGTGTGTTGGCTTGGATGGGGGCAAGATGAAAGGTTCCACTTCAGGGTTTTGTCGAGGCTGCTGTTTATGTTCTCAGCTGCATCTTCTTCATCTGTTTGTTACCTCATGTTTCTATTATGTTGGTGTCTGAAGTCATATCACTGTATTTGTTCAAGGCCCTGGTTTAGCTTGGTATGTAGCCAGGGAGGGTTAGAGCTGTAGATCTGCCTTGTTCTCTTACAATAAAACCCTGTTAATGCTGTAAGCTAGATAATGTTCAAGAACAAATATTTATTTGCCATTTACCCTTTTGCTACTCCAGGCAAATGTCATGTTAGAGTTCCAGTTATTGCATTTGTAGACAAATCCAAATAGCTTGGTAGTTATGTTTATTCAATGTATAGGCTTGTTTAGACTTGTAGGGCTTTTACTGAGCTCTGCTGTGAGTCACAAATCAAATATTTGGAGATTCTGTAATAGTACTTGCAATTAGATGAACTCCTGTTAATCAGTTACCATGAGCTAATTGGCCTAGAGGATTAACATGCTTAAATAAAAAGCTACTTCAACATACCAGCACATACCCAAGCACAGTAACAGTCCTAACGTCTCATTTCCTGCGGAAGGGTGGTAATAAATAAAAATCTTTTATCAACAATCTTCCAACATATGCTGACAAAGTACTAATATGTTTTCATTGTGACTTGGAGCTACAAAGTACAAGTAAGACAGACTCCTGTGGGAAGCTTGCAACTATCCTTTTTCACAGAGGTTTGGTTGTGTTTTTTTTTCACACTTTTGGCAAATAACATAAACTATTTCCTCGAGCAGAGAAGAGACATTCAGTAAATGCCCTGCCCTCTGTACATGGCCTGGCATCTGTCTGATGTCTTTGCTCTGAGTGCACACAGCTTAGGAAGTAGGACAAACAGCAGTAAGTCAAAGACATTCTGCTCTTCCTTTGCCAGATCTGAGGATAAATCATGAGGTAAGGTACAAGGATTAGCAAATTAGGACCAATTTATTACATTATAGAGCTCTTTGGAAGGATTTATTTCAAACTTATTGCATCTAATATGCCTGATAAATAAGGGGATATATGCAAAATGACAAGCCTTAAAAATACAAAAATAAATGTAGATTATAAACTTATTTCTTTACTAAAGAGAAGATTTCCTAGTCCATTTTTTAGGAAGCACAAGTATTTATGTGAGAGGGGCTGCAGACTTACCATCCTTTCCACAATTATGATCTTTGGTCCAAGTTGTTTGTGAATTGCAAAAATATGTATAAGTCGAAGTGTAAACACCATAAAATCAATGGCAAGTATTGTGCGGCCAGCTTGGAAAGTCGAGTTCAGCATCCTGTAGAACACACAAAAGGGAATATCAGCTCTCAGCAAGTGCTGCTGAGAAGTATCTTCTCAAACATTGCACTCAGTTTCTGGGCACAGCCTGGTTAGGAAAAGGCACTTTATATTGAATAAAAGTGATTACCAAAAACAACAGAAAAAGAGCAGAACTTTTCTGTACGTGTGTTTGAATAGACCAATATGTCTTCTTGTGGTCTCTGGAGAAACTTCTGTGATTCCACAGAACTTGAGAGGCTTTTATTGCAGAATCATGTCTCAAAGCTTGTAAAAGTAAATGTCAGAGCCTGTCCTCATGTGCATGTGTGACCTTGCTACTGGTGCTCCCATGGAACAGATACATACCTGCAGGTTACCCCGATTATGAAGAGGAAGATGGTCACCATATCACATTTATTCCAGTTATCCTCCACATACATTTTAAACTTTTTCATTAAATTTGTGTCTTCATCTGTATAGAAACTCTGAAAAAAAGAAATAATTATCGGTATTGATCTGTTTCAGTTTTATTATTTCACTGGAGGTTTTAATATAATTCCTGTTTCCTTTTTCTCTTTCGTTGCAAAGAGCAAAACTAAATTCCTAGTGTAACAGGAAAAGAAGCTTGAAAACAAGCTTGGTTTACTGTCTTAAAAGTTGGAGGAAAAAGAAAAAAATGTAATCTTTTTCTTCTTGCAATATCAGTCTTAAGAATTTTTGAGGGCGTGATGTAAGATTTTGTCAGCATTGGGCTGTTAATACAAGAACTTCCAGTCAAAGTTCATTTTCTAGTTGCCAGTATCTTGTTTAGATCTGAACAGATCTGGCATTCGTGTACCAGAGTTGTCAGTGAGAGCACATTTAGTTGTCTAGGCAAAGAGTTGGTTTCTTAATTGGGTATTAGCCTGGAACTCTTCATGTTTTACACATTTATAGTGAAGCATTCTTTTTTCCATGCCCTCCTGTGGTTATGGCCTGGCTGCATAATTTCACATAAATTGTAACAAACTGGGATCCCCTTCACTGTCCCTGATGCTTGAATGATGAACACCTATTTGTTCTTCCCGAGTAAATATTTACAACTGGTTTTTTTGTGCCTAAAGAGGAGAGCTTTATGCACCCACAGTTAGCAACACACTGGCACTATTGTTTTCACATTATTTCAGTTGTTGAGCTGAGGATGTTCCAAAACCAGTAACTGGGAGAGTAATGGAGAAGGTCTTTTTGCTTGTTTGTTTATTTGTTTTAGAAAAGCAAACTTAAAAGAGATCTGCTAATGTTTTGAGTTGAGCAGCATTTTAGATAAAAACACGAATAACCTGAATTAATTTACTTGGGTTTTTTTAAACAGTCCCTAGGAAGGAAGAATTTCTTAAAAGGATGTAGAGTTTGCTGTGTTTCCAGGTGGAGAATATAACTTCCATTCTTTGTGGTGGGAGGGCCTAGTTCTAGGGACTGAAATCAGAGAGATCCTTTGCAAAGTGAGGGGCACCTGGATCTTAGCAGCCCACTTGACTTGGCTGTGGCCGGAGCAGGGTGGAGAACAGAGGTGGAGCTACAGGTTTATAAGGTGGAGGAAGAGCCTGCTCTGGGAGAGAGAGGTGGAATGGTTTGGATAAGGTAAGTTCTGTGTTGCTCTTATGTGCAGAACTTCACCTGATACTTCAAATTTTCAAGCTTTTACAGTTATACAGGTTGTAAATCAGCTCAAAATACCGCTTCTAGTTTTGCTGTGTGATGGAGGTTACTGACCTGTCGGATTTCTTCCAAGACCAGGGTAAAAACCCAGAAGTAAAGTATAATTTCTTTAGCAGATGGACCCTCGGGTGGAGGTGGTTTAAAGTCCAGTAAAAGGACGTAAGTAAATAGAAACAGAAAAGCAAAGTACATTATAACATTCCCCATAAATACAGTTACAGGGGCACTCCAGAATTTTCTCCACCGAGTAAACATGAATGTCGCCCACGCCGTGTTTCCAGATGGGTTCTGCGTTTCCAATTTACTATTTCCTCTGCAAAACAAAATGAATAGAGGCTTGGTGATGATTTCCTAGAATTAGTTCATGGGAACAGGCTCAGTACTATTTTATGGAAAGCTTCTTGTAACACAGTAAGACAGGCGGATGGTGGGGGTGGTGAGGAGGGAGGCTGTAGAAGTCAGAGCAATTGCGTTACCGGAGCAGAAATATTTCAAGTCAGAAAGGAGGTTTTGAAAAGCCAAGTCATGTCAGATACATATTCTTGTTATTTCAGTTTTGTTGCCTTCATTTGTTTTGTAAATTCATTGCACGTGTGGTACAAACACACAAGGAGAGGGGGAAGGGGACTAACTGCTCCTCATCATTCTAAATAATAGGACAGAAAAGCAAAGGCCAGTGTAGTCTGCAAGTCACTTGTAGTTACTTTGGCTTTAGCAATTTCTTACAGTGTTTCCATACAGAAGTCCTTGTTGTTGCTGGGACTTTTAGCAATTCCCCTTTTTGACCTGGTCTCAAAAGTGCTGGATCCTACTAAGTGTGTGTTTCTTGACTAGCCTCGAGAGAACTGCCGGAGGAATCCTGCAGCCCTTTACGCAGCTGTAAGCAGCAGCATCTTGCCCTTTACCATTAAATTAGAGTAAATTGCAGAAATAAGTAATAGAGGAGCATTTCAGGGAAAAAAAAAAAGAAAAGAATGACCTTATGAATTATTTATGAAGGTAATCTTTGACTATTGTGGAATTATGCAATTGTTTTGGTAACTGAAGGGAAATTTGACCTGTACCTCTAGGGTTGTTTTTGCTGTGTTTTGGAACATGAAGTGCTATCTATTGGCACTGGAAATTACCCAGTGCAGAAAACGCAAGTTCCCTTGTATCTTACAGCAAGCTGATCTTAGTGTAAGGTTTTGTTTCCACAGAAATGGCTCTCCTGTGTAAGCTGGGGACGTTATTGAGGCTTTTGTGACTCGGACTCTGAGAGGTGCAATCTTCAACACTAAGTTATGTTTTCCTGTTTCACCTCACGAAAAATAAACGACGACTCCTCACTGGTTTTTAATTTCCCCTGGCAATCTTGATAATTATTAAATACATTTGTCACAAGGAGAAGTTTCTCCTCACAGACAGGCTTTTCTATGTGCCTGATTCTGTAGTACCTCTCAATTTATGACATCATAAGATAGATTCCCATGGTAACAGGCTAATATCCTAAACAGATAATCGCTGCTTCATGAGATGATGAAATAGATGTGGGAGGGAGAGAGCATCTTGTTAAAATAAATTGCTAAGATAATAGTAATTGGAATGCACAATGTAATGACCAAACCACTCTTCACTTTGGATATGGGAGTGCTTTATGACATTGCTTACAAACTGCTCCCAAGAGGCAGATGCTTTTACACCTATTTTATGGGTTCAGGAGGGAAAAAGAGCAACTAATGATTTTCTCCAATATACCGGTAGTTAAATGCCAGAGGTAAAAGTAGAATCTAGTAACTCTGACTTGCTGCTTTGTACTGTGGGTGATGCTTCCTTGCTATCGTTGTTCACATATTTCTGGAGTTCTCTTTAAAGCATTGAAAAGCACACACTTAACACGAGTGGCTATTTAGCCATTAAGAGGACTCTGTGCTAATGTAAACTCTACCTATCCTGACTTAAGCCCTTGTGACCTCCCAGGTTTTGGTGCTGAGTGTGTGGCAGAGGTATAGGGTGGGATTCAGAAGCTCAGAATTGCAGAGTGACCACGAGGAACTGACAAAATCTTTGTGCTCAGTTATCCGTTTGTGTTACGTTCCCTCTAACTCGTAAGTTTGTTGTTTTACTTCAGGTTTCTTAGGGCCCATCTTTTAAACTGTAAATGAAGAGCACTAATATGGTGGGAAGCTGACAATATAAAACTCTTAGGTACTGATCTCTTCAAGTACTTCTGTTGCTGCCTTTGAAGGCAAGTAGGTAGTGATGGACTCAAATAATGTGAGGTTGTGCTGAGAACCTTCTTGATCAGCTCAGTAATCTTATAGGGGCTTAGCTCCTAAATCCAATGTATAGCAGCCATCATGAGCTGAAGGGAAGCTCGGGAAGTGCTTTCTGATTCCCCAGGTGTTATGCAGGAATTCTTGTTCTATAGGAATTACCTGCTCAGAACGAGTAAAGTTGTGTCTCCTTATAACAGTGACATATCCCTTTTTATTTACTATATTCCTTTTAGAGAGCAATAACTGCAGGAATCGAAGGGCAGAGCACTTTCTGACCAGTACTGACTTACCTGGTCCTTCAGCTGGTCATTAGAGCACTACCTGGTCACTAATCCATGAGAAGCATCCTGTTGTTTGAATGTTGTCACGGAAGTTACATTAACTAGTGGTTTTAAACTTACCTGTCCTGTTCCTTGGAAAAAAAGAGAGTCCTCTCTGTATCTAAACTCTCCAGCTCTCTAACTGGCTCTGGATCACTCTTTGATTGTTTTTCCTCACTGTAAGGAAATAAACTCATTAGTTGAAAGGTGACAGTTAGTAATTTTTCACTACTAAATTGGCACTTGTAGAGAATGTACTTCCCTTGGATTTGCTCCACCAAGAAGCTCTCAATGCACAATCCTTGTCTCTGCAAATTCTCTTTGTAAGGAGAAGGCTGACATCAGCCAGAAGGTTCCAAGAAGTGATAATTGGCATGCTTCACAGAAGTGGAGCAGGATGCTCAATTTCCTCAAATTACTTAGGATTCGGGCAGAAATAAACCCTTCAGTCAGTCCTAGATGACAATACCCAATGTTCTGCTCCTGCTCACTCTTAGCAGCAATTCAGAGTGGAAATGCCAGGCACAGTAGGGAGCATGGTGTCAGCTCTTGCATTTCCAGGGAAAGGAAGCAAAAAAAATGTCCTCAATGGAACAAATTTGGAAAGGCTCACTTTATGAATCAGAGTTTAAACCTTTCCATGCAAACTTTGACAAAACTGCACATTAAATTACTTGACTTTGTGAATCTGGCAGCTGCTCTGACAAGATCATCATTAGTGATGCTGGCAGAAGGAAAGCTGTAAGTCAGCAGCACCACAAAAGTTTTCCTCTTGCTTTTTGAAGTAGTTTAATAGTTAAGAAACATGTATTTCTTAATAGCACTTCTATCATGCCAATTCTGTCGATTTGTGTATGATTCTCACAATATTAGAAGGTTTTCTTATAGTTTTAGTTCCTGGATTCTTATGTCTGCCTGAGCATCTTGGCTGCTTTTTCTTTTTGCTTTTTTTGTTTGTTTGTTTTTTTCCCCATTCTTTTTGTTTTGTTTTTGTTTCAAGAAAACCTAAGATTCTAGCCACCTTCACTGGGGAAAAAGCTGAAAACTACAAGCTCCACAGCTGTGCCTGCGCTGGACTAACAAAGAGATGTCACAAGACATTGAATTTGAAAATCTTAATTGATTTCATGTCACTCCTGTGTTTTTAAGCTTGACTTATCAGCCACAAGCCTTGATAACCACAATACTGCTTTATGATGACTGGTTTTCTAGGTAAAAAGCTGAGGTTTAAACCAAGCATCTCCAAATTTAGCAATAGATGGTGCTACACCTGGAGCTGACAGAATTCCACAGGCTTTTTTGTGGGTTGTGCAAAATAGAAGGGATCTCTGTGAAACTGTGGCATTGATCTTTTAAGTATTAGAACAGGCACTAGCACAGGACACACAAGTCACTCAGTCCCATAGACAACTGATTTGGTTAATAGCGGTGCAGTCCTCCTGGTGATGCTCTGAAGCTGTATTAGTGGGTTTTCACTTAAATGAGAAATTTTAAGTCTGGATATTATTCATGGCTTATTTTTCATCCCTTGCTTATCTCTTCCAACTAAATAGTTATGTTTGTACCTGAATGCTATTAGATTTGTGTAGATTAGGAAAGGACACCAGAATCCACAGATTAACTTCAGGATCTGTGTGTTTGTAGACATGTCTCCCCACCATATTTTTGTCAGGAAGGCCTGGAAGTCAAGAAAACAAGAGACGGCTTTAACAACACGAAAACATATGTACAAGATGAAGTGCATCTACGTTCTGTGGCTCCTAAGACAGTGAATGCTCTGGAAGTGTAAAGAGCAGGCACAGCTTCAGAGCAAATGGGTGCTCTGCCTGTCCTTCTGCAGATGTTGGGTATGTAAAGAGTTATGAAGTGGACCATGGAAAGGATAGCAAGTTAAGTGGAATTAAGCAACATCTGTAGTACTAAGAAAGTGGAAGTCAGGCACTGGGAGCTAAAAGCACCATCATTCTTAATTTAGCCTTGTGTATGTGGAGACAACTCAGGTGAGGGCAAAGATGAATAGTAATTTGATTTAACTTTTATCAGTGAGCACTTCCTTGCATCTGAACAAGGAGTTACCTCACCTCTTGGAGCCGATTCATTATGCCTCGGGCAGATTTAAAGTGCTTTCCCATGCTTCTCTGTGAGCAAGGAAGGGATGAGAAAGCATGGAATGGAATAAAGGCTAAACCTTTTTCTCAGCACCCTGGTCTGTGGGCCAACTGGATGAAAGGGAGAACTGTGTTGGTTTGTCAAGGATGAAGTATAATGTCCTCTTCATATGGTGCTAGGGAGAGGAGGGCAGAATCCCCTCTCTGAAGACAGTCTCTTAGAACAATACATTTCATGGGGTTGTTCAGTTGCTGGGCTATCTTCTTTTGTGTTCAACATCATGTTTAAAGGCCCTGGGGGTAGAGGTGGTGAGGAAGGAGTCTGTCAAACTTACTTGGACACCATCATGTGCAAAGAAAGACTTTGCATCTGCTTCTGTAGCCAGCTGAAGACAGGTGGTTTTGCTCCAGTACTGATTTTTCCTCACCAACAGAGCAAATGCTCTCTCCTCGCTGTTGTGGTAGCATTCACTGAACAGTTCTGCCAGATGAAAGAAACATAGACAAAGTGATTTTTAAGGCAAGAGAGTGATGTGTGTAGGGCAGAGCATGGTGGCAGCAAAGCCTGAGCACCAGAGTCTTCTGCAAGGCTGAAGTAGTTGAAAAGAGCCTGAGAACGCTAAGAGGAGGTGGGAGGGAGAGAGGAACAGTGCTGGACACAAGGATAACACTCTATGGCTTTATGAATGTGTGTATGTGTGTTTTGGTGGGGGAAAAAATTGCTGTCACTTTAAAATTCCCACTATTTGCAGACAGATACAGAGTAAATCTCTCAGTAGTTCCCTCTCACCCCTATCTTCGTGCTCCCCTCTCAGCCTGAGGCCACTAACAGGTTTGATTTGGGTTGGTTTTTTTCCTACTGTTTGATCTGACTCCTCTGATCAAATTTTTCTTTCTAGGTTCTACAGACAGCGTAAGAAACTTCTTGGAAACATGTCAGTATTTGTCATAGTCCCTCATTCTGTAGCTGCCTCATGTGGAGCTTTAGGCAATATCAAGCAAAATTGTATCTCTTGGGTGATCCTGTCACACTTTGAAGGATGAGTAGCCATGCTGCCCCCACTCTCCTGAACAGACTAAACAAAAGGAGCAGCTCAGATTTGGCTTACAGCCAACAAATCCTTGGTTTTAAGGCATAGCTATTTGACATGAAATAATATTAGACTTGGTAGAGTGTTGTGGTCTAGTTCTCTTTCCAGTGAAGCTTGTCCTGGAGCTCAGAATCTAAGATAAACAGTCCCCAAAGTCAAGGTTTTCTCATTAGAAAAGACCTGACTTACTGTGTCTGGCTTGTTCTGCTGATTCCCTTGATTATCTGGGTACCTTTCTGGGCCAGCCTACACCTTGTCGTTACACTGAGGGTGGGGAAGGGATCAAGTTCAGTTAAAATAAGCTGATATACGGGCTTCTTTTGCAGTTGGTGTGGTATTTATCATTCTGAAAGAATGTTTGCTCTGCTTAATATTGACAGTGTAACTGGGCCAGAAATTAAAAGTGAGGATCTGATCTAATCCTTACCAAAGCCAAGGAGCTGACTTTGGTGTATTGGATTAGGCCCTGTAATTCCATCACTAAATTACTGCAGCCCTGTGATTCTATGAGAACCTGACTTTTATGTTTTGTAAATGATAACAATAATGACCCCGTGAGAAGAGGGGGGAACGTGACCTGCATATAAATAATGCAGCAAAGTCTGCAGGAGCTTCCAGCTGCTTGATGCGCTGGCTCTGAACTCCTCTGCGCAGTCTAGTAGCTGAAGGTAGCACTGCTGTGAAGTCAAATCAGCAGAGAAGCTTCTGTGCAGGCCTCTGTTTTCAAAGCAGGTGAAGGGGACAGGGCTTGGCAGCCTGGCACTGCAGAGGCCTGCACGCTTAGGGTGGTAGGGCCTGCTGTGACAGGACAAGGGGTCATGGTTTTCAGCTAAAAGAATGGAGATTTAGACTGGAGAGAAGCAAGAATTTTTTTCACACTGAGGGTGGTGAGACCCTGGCTCAGGTTGCCCAGAGGTGGTCGATGCCCCATCCCTGGAACCATTCCAGGTGAGGTTGGCCGGGGCTCTGAGCAACCTGCTTGGTTGTAGATGTCCCTGCTCAGTGCAGGGGGGTTGGACTGGATGATCTTTAAAGGTTCCTCCCAACCCAAAACATTCTCTGATCTTGCCCATCACTGTAACATACCTTGTACTAAGATCAGACACAAAATAACAACATGCAACAGGAGAGTAACTTCTTCCATGCATTCCAGGGAATACTGTTTCAGACCACTGATTTTTTTCCAAAATAAGATTGATTTTCATATCCTCCTTCCATGGTATTTGAATATTTGGGGCTGTCTGTGCTGCAAGGCTGTTAAATTATTAACGATAGTCGACCTTTTGCGACTAAAACCGTGTTCTTTTCACATACTTGCCTTCCAATGGCAGCTACTTAAATTTTTGATGCCCTTAAAAAAGGTGCCGTTACTTACCAACAGCAAGCTGCTCATACTTGGCCTCTTTCATTATACGTGCTACTTCAGTCTCCGTCTCTAGGCGGGACATCTCTTTAAGGATCTTGCAGGCTGCCAGAGCTGAAGCTACACCCTCCTGACCCTGTAGAATTGAAAGGGGTGCTGCTGTTGCTGTACATTGGAGAGTGTTTCTGAACTGAGGAGAGCTCACTAAGGAACACATCTAGCAACAATAAAAAAAACAAAGCTCTGGCCCAACCCCCCTGCTCCAGCAGGGTCACCCAGAGCAGGGGACCCAGGATCACAGTGGCCAGGTGGGTTTGGAATCTCTGCAGAGAAGGAGACTCCACAACCTCTCTGGGCAGCCTGGGCCAGGCTCTGGCACCCTCACAGCAAAGGAGTTTTCCCTTATATTCAGATGGAACCTCCTGTGTTCCTGTTTGTGCCCGTTGCCCCTTGTACTGTCACTGGGCACCACTGACAAGAGTCCAGCCCCATCCCCTTGACCCCTGGGGGTCCTTTAGCTCTTGATCAGCATTGATCAGATCCCCTCTCAGTCTTTTCTTCTCCAGCTGAATAGCACCAGGGCTCCCAGCCTTTCCTTGGCACACATCCAGAAATGCTCCAGGCCACTCAGCATCTTTGTAGCCCCATTGGACTCTCTCCACTAGTTCCCTGTCTCTCTTGAACTGGGGAGCCCAGAACTGGACACAGTACTCCAGATGTGGCCTCCCTAGAACAAAGTAGAGGGGGAGGAGAACCTCCCTCGATCTGATGATCCCACTTACTCTTCTGAGAATTGAAAACGACATATTGGTAGTTCTCGTGCCTTATAAAGCTGGAGACTTCTGGATTTGATTAACCTTTAGAGGGGCCTGGTGTGGGGTAGCAGTCAAAGACTGAAAGGAGAAAAACGCATTATGGGTGGGAATGGAGCAAAACGGTCTCACAGCACTAAGACACCTTGAACGTGGTTGTGCTGAGACCCTGTGTAAGGAGGTACGGGAGAGGAGGGAGCACAGCTGGCAGAGCACAGCGATGGCACACAGCAGAGGAACGTGCCTCTGGTAGCAGCGCTGCCCAGCGAGGTGCCCGTGTGTCCGCAAGCACGCGCTGCGGCCCTGCCCTCCCCATGCCCCCCCTGCCAGGCACAGCAGCATCCGGGAGCTCAGGGATGGAGCCCGATAGCTGCAGCTGGCCATGGAGGGGGAGGGAAGCTCTGGCACCGCGCTCCAGATGCACGAGACAGGGCCGCGGTTGTGGAGGATTGTCGAACAGGCGCCGATTATGGCAGCGTGAAGCTCGGCCTTTGAGAGCGTGTGCCGTTGTTCCCGAGGCAGGCAGCACGTGAGCTGAAGATGCTCCATTGCAACGTCTTCTCTCTCGTGCTAGAACCCAAACAATCGGCTTACTGTAGAAGGGACAAAACCCGAGACTGAGCGAGGGGAGTCACCAGCAGTGAGGAAGAGGGGGGGCCAGCGCTGCGGCCGAAGCTAACCGGCGGGGTTTTGGGCTCCGCTGATTTACACCAGCTCTGCCCTCCTGCTCTGTCAGGCCTTCTGGCCCCTGCTGGCATGAACCACGTGGAGATGGAAGGGCCTCTTAATGCCACGTCTCGTATTTTAGAAACAAAGCAATCTGTCATCTGAGCTGGAAGGCTGAGCAGAAAACATCTCATATACTTCAATGTATGCCAATATTTCACCTACAGCTCAAAAAGAAGCAGCTTACCATAGCCCAAAAATAGTTTGCCATCTTGTGCCTGTTTTGAAGTACTGCCCACACAAACAAGTCCCTCCAAGGATTTTCACTTTTCTGGTTCATATCCAAGGGCCCAGGTAATCGCTTTGTGTTCATTTTATCCTGAA
This sequence comes from Actenoides lindsayi, assembly GCA_025331215.1. Taxonomy (NCBI): domain Eukaryota; kingdom Metazoa; phylum Chordata; class Aves; order Coraciiformes; family Alcedinidae; genus Actenoides; species Actenoides lindsayi. Next base: position 54,198 of record WTSP01010093.1, read on the forward strand.
ATATGGTTTGCAGAAATTAAAAACCTGCTTTGTAGTCTCATTCCATGCAAATTACGTGATCTAAGGTGCTCTTGGCCTTGCCGGATACTTCAGATTCTTTTTACTTTTTCTTTTCTCTAGGACTGGGAGGTAATTAGTTCATTCTGCACTGAATCAAAGGCCCTTTGTGTCCCCGACAGAACTCAATATGTGCGAGAATGTTCTGGATGAAACCGTGACTCCATTGAAGTCAACGGTAAAGCTCTCATTGGGTTTATTAAGGCCAGGGTTTCACCGCTGGTGTGTAATATCATACAGAACAAACCTGTGATTAGCTAATCTGAGCTTGCCTTCAGTTATATTGGATTCTGCTCAACTGCCACCCAGGACATGGGTTCAGAGAAAAGGGAACAAAAGGCATTTTATTTCAAGAGAAAGAAATCTCTCCAAGGTCCTGTACAGGACAAGAATAGAGTACGTCAATACCCTCTTTTTAGCCTTTCCTTTGAGAAACCTTTCCCTCATGCGGGGAATATTTTAAGTAGAACACATCTTATTCCTTTAGTATTTGATCAAAAACTCTCTAGAGGAAGTACAACAACTTAGGTCAAGTTCTGGGTTAGAAGTATGTTTTAAAACTGCCTTTATATCCACGGTGTTAATTAGAGGCAGAGTGATATTTTTTCTTGTCAATAACGCAAGTTTTTGTGACGACATATTTTTGTAACCACTTAAACTATGGGATTCTCTTCAAATTGATCTTAGTGGCATTTTGAGGGAGTGTTGGTGGTGGTCAGTTTGTAGTGAGCTATTTAATCAATTGAATGGCACTGAAAACCTTGCAAGAGACAAAGATATCCTAGAAATCTCATCACCTGCTTGTTTTTCTCCTAGAAAATACCGGTTTTCAAGTACTTCTGCTGGAAGTTCTGTACAAGAAATGCAGGCTGTTATTTTTATGTCTAATTACTCCTAAGTAAATGTAAATCTATCTCTTCGTATTCCCTGTATATCTTTCATTGAATCTGTTTTTACGCATATGAGGCTCTTAAGATCAACAAACTGTTCTCCGTGTGCTAGAATGAGGAAATGGTCTGTGGCAGCTGGGCTAGAAGAGTGTGAGATACGGGGGCCTCTGCAGACCCTGAAACCGAGGCCATATCTTAACACTGGTTCAAGGTACAGTAAAACCTTCAATAAAACCCTGAGTGCAGGGGGGAGGAAGAGGAATCACAACCTATCTTAGGAATTCCTTAATTTTCCTTTTCTATTTTGAAATTTAAAATACCAAACCATTTTATCTGTAAAGATAATGAGCTGAAGAAAAGAATGTGAAACTCGAGTGACTCTTTCTCTCATCTTCCCTTTCCTTCCCTGTCCCACCCCCAAAAAACTAGACATAGTTAAAATTTTTCAAATTCTAAATTGGAGGGGAGCAGGACTATTATCGAAAGTTGTAACTCACCGATTTCTTCTTGCCTCCCTGTCTGAAGTCTTGATAGAAACCTTTGCATGCATCATGGAGAAAATCCTTGAGAACTCTAGAGACCTCACTGAGGGTGAAGAGTGGGCAGACTTCCTGCTGCTTCTTGAGCTGTTGACCTGCCAAGGTCAGCTTGCTTTCTTCATGTTTCTTCAGCAGAAGTTCATAGAGGAGACATTTCTGAGAAATGGAACAGTAGAGTCTCTGCAGACGACTATATGTCAGGAATTCAGACATGTTAGCTCCATTGTCAATAAATAACTTTACGAATTCCGGTTTGTCATTGACCAGAGCATCCATCATCACTTCCTCCAGGTCACAGGACTATATTGATGAAGGGAGAAAAAGAGGCATTTTTGGGGTTATTCACAGATGGATGAGGAAACAAGTAAGATTTACCATGAGAACATGGATATTTTGTCTTCTTCCAGGTCAATGGTGGGTACAATTTGAAAAAAAGGTAGAACTCTCTTCATTTCTCCATGACAAAATGTCTATGGAAGTGTTTATGTAAAAATATCAACACAAAGAGTGTGCTGTAGGAGTTGTGGTGATGTTAGGTACCCACTGCACAGGTTATGGGAAACAGTGCCCTTCCTACCATCTTCTAACAGTCATATCTGCACATTGCTTTTGCTTTATAAGCTCAGGTTTGTTTCCTTTAAAAGTCTGTACAGAAGGGAGGGGAAAGATTCTTGCCCCAAAAGAGCTCAAGAAGGAGACTTTGATCACTGAATTATTCCTCTGTCTTTAGTCATTACCATATAGGGGACCAGGAAGACAAACAGCCTAAGGAAGGATACTATCACTGCCCAATCTCTTAGCAGAGAATGCAGGCAGCATTAAAAACTGAAGCCTTCTACCAGGATATCCCCATTTCAGTGTCTTTTACACGCTGGATTATACATTGATCGTTCTCTAAGGCAATAAACCCTGGTACCTTCCACTCCACATCACCATTGAATATTTCACTTTTAGCTATGTCCACTCTATTCCAGGCCACTGCCAGCTTCAGTTCATCCAGGTATTCCTGAGCCTCCTGACTGTGGCTTTTGCAGGCTGGCAAAAACAGGAAATGCAAAGAAACTTAGCACTTTATACTTGTTAATTTACACTTTACACTTGTTTATTTTAATACAGGATTGGTACTTTGATCAGCAATACAAGCTGTCCTTCAGCTGTCACAGATCTGTGGGTTACCTAACCAGGAACTTTTCACAGCATATTTTTTCCCCCCTAACTTAAGAAATATTAATAATTTAAAATATTAATTATTGCTAGCTAAGTTCTCTATTCAAATGTTAAGTTTAAATGTCTGTAGGATCTTAAGAGACCCTGGTCTGTAGTAAAAGGGGGAAAGGTCTGGCTGTTGTTTTTGTCTTGCCTCAATTAACAATAGGAATAGGCTGTCTTCCCCCGCCCCCAAATTTAGGCAAGCAGAAACAATTCAGTTAACACAAACTGAAATGGGTGGCAGAGCAAGTAATGTTGTCTTTCAGAAGATACAGTAAAGATCATAAAATCGTAGAATCATTCTGGTTGGAAGAGACCTTTAAGATCATCAAGTCCACCCACTAACCCAGCACTGCCAGGTCACCGCTAAACCATGTCCCTCAGCATCACATCTGTTTCTTAGAGGAGAAATGGATTGTTTCTGGAACTAAGGCAGTTCAGGTCTACTTGCATTTTTTTTGTTTGTTGGGTTTGGTTTAGTTTTGTTTGTGGTTATTTTGTTGAGTTGTTTGGGGTTTTTTTTTACATGGCTTGTAACTGGAATAACTGTGCCAGTATATTTCAGTTCTTCTATAACCTGTACTACTAAGAGAAGCAAATACTGAAATAAAGGAGCGATTAAAATAGTACTGTACAATTGCATGAGATTAAAATGCAAATGCTAGTGTAAAGCGAGGTTACGAGAGATATGCTAATGGCCACAGTTCATCTGTCAATAAGCAATGAGAAGAACTCTGCATCAGAAATGAAATCTGATGCAGCTCTGGATGAGAATGAAATACATTTATGGCATCAAGTTAGTCAAATAAGACAAGTATTTTTTTCTATGCTGTGTTTATAGTTCTTACCTTTTACTAACGCTTTTAAAATGACTGTGTCTAGTTCTTCTGAACTGTCTTGCTCAAAGTTGTGCAGCGTTAGAAGATGTTGGTGTGAAATAATGTTCTGAATCTATTAGGAGTTGAAAAAAAAAAATAGTTAATTTTACGCATTGTCCTACTGCTGTTTAATGCCTAAGAGTCCTGTGGAGATCACCCCAAAACTTAAGTACTAATTGTAAAGCTGAGGTTTCTCAAGAAGACAAAAATTTTATTAGCTTCCCATATATAAAACAGTCCTAAAGCAAGGGGGGAATTACTGCTTTTTCCAAAATGCAGGCTAGGAGGAGCAGAGCTTGAGATCCTGAGAACCAGAGCAGTGCTTTAATTAAAAGATCTTTCCTTAACTCACATTCTTATTTGACTCATCATGAGGCTGTGGCCAGCATATTGCTAGTTTTATTTTACCTTTTCCTGTTTTGACATTTAAATTTTGCTTTCAGAGTTGTTTATTTAAAAGCATAGCCTCAAAATCTTCTTTGAGTAAAAGCCATTAAATATTGATCTATACAGTATTCTTCTCTTTCCTTCTGCTACTCTCTTTATTGAGTTTTCTTTCTGCAGTGCAGCTGCACTGAGACTTTGTGAGCATCTGGCAATATTGCTTCTAGATGCCCTTCCATCCTCTTGTGTTAGTGATCTGGTGAAGTTCTCCCTATGGAATTAATATGTGGAACTTTTAAAGCTAAGGATTATGGCAGGGACTGCAAAGAGTAAGCAGTGGGTAGGGTCAAGGGGACTTGGTTTGTCTCAGAGGCACACAGTGTTCTTCCATCTTCACATAAAGACAATCTCAAAGGGGTTTTTTTGTTATTAAACACTTATGCACGGTGGTTTAAGTCCAGCAAGTGTGTCTGGAGACAGTGAGGAAAATTGTGGATCTGTGTTGTCTTTCTATAAGAACACACATAACTGACAATAGATTGGGTAATTTCTGAACGCTCTTCATTCTTTTCAATCTATTCATGCTTATCCACAACTAGGTTTCCATTTAACAGCTGTAGATCATGAATTAGGTCTCTTCTGTCACAGCTGCACAAGCTCCACAGCTGTGGACTATAAATAATGTTTCATGTCCTCCAGGACCGCAGGGTTCCTGGGTGCTGGCTGATACTTGAGGAAGGACAGAGCCCTAAGTGTTCAGCTGAATCTCTAGGACAAAGTAGTTTGGATGATCAACTGAGCGCTTGATGTTAATGTTAGAGAGGTGTTCTATGACACTCATCTCAGAGCACTGGAGTACCCAAAACTTCTGAGCAGCTTCTTGTCAAATCTGTCCTGAATGGACTACCAGAATTGTAGGAGAGAGGTTGTGAATGTGATGTAACTATCAAACATATGAGCTCACTGTTGCTGTCCAGTGGAGAATGTCCTTCTCCAAGAAGCTTTCTGTAGGGAATTTCTCCTTAAATTGTTTTTCAACAGCTTCTGGCGTGACAAGCTGTGGGTCATTCATGAATGCAGCTAGGATGTCAGATGTACCTCCAGACCCTGCTAAGATAAGCCAGGGAGCAGAATTTTCCAAACCGCTGCAAATTCTCTGTAGTTTAAAAAGAACATTTTTAGAGTTAACATATGGAAAGAAAATTTTATTCAAAAGAAGGATTTTTTTTGCGAACTAGGACTAAATGCGTACCTAAACCAGAGTAACTATGGAGTCAGTCCAGACTCCTCTAAGCTATTAGAATTTTTTTTGATTCTGTAGCAGTTTGTCCATGTAGAGACCCCTGACTATACTTCTTTTCACAACACATCTGCTGAGCAGCTAAGCAACCTGATTTGGGCAAATAATGTATAAAACTTCTTTGTCACGGGCTTCCTCCCTCTCCACCTCCCCTCCCCCTCCCAGTCTGTGGTTCAGCATAGTCAAGTGCCAGAAGAATACTATACAGAAATTCTCAGCAGTCTCTTCTGTCTGCTAAATCTGGCAATAGCTTCTGAAAATTTGGAATAACAACTGTTGTAATCCTTGGTGTGTATTATCCATTTTGTATTTAATAAATTGATATTCTAAAAAAAAGTGCAGGTACCCATTCCTAGCACATGCAAATTTAAGGCAGCTCCAGCCAGTCACCTCTGGTCTCCAAGTCACTTTGTTCTCTAAAACTTTGAGAAGAGGACTTATAGGTGGTGATATGTTTTGGTTTGGTTTTGGTTTTTTCATCACTTCAGATACAGAAAATACTGCCATATTTAGCTCCTAGAAGGAAAGCTCAAGAGATGCCACAATCCTAATTTAAACAGTGAGATTTCTGATACCAGTGTGTGTTCTAGTCCAGCTGACAAAGATATGACAAGATACAGGGACTGGAAACTGAAACTAGAAAACATCACCAGAAACGAGTCATTATTGTGAAGGAGGTTACCAGCTTGTGTGGCAGAGTCTCATCACATGAAAGCCTCAAATTACGGTTAAATGTCTCTCTAAAGGTACTGTAGGGTTTTGCTTTTCATCTGAGAGCATTAATTAAAAAATATCACATGGACATAGCAGTAAAAGTAAAGTAGAAATCAAAGAGTACCTGCTAGTTAACAGGTTGTTTAAGTTGCAGAACTACTGAGGAAAAAATCAAACCTGATCCTTTGCTGCAGAAGATCTGGGGTTGTTAGCAGACAGCTCTCCAGCCTTCTATCCTACAATCTCTTTTTGCTTGGTAGCACTAGGACACTTTAGTTGCAAATGACATAACCAGCAAACCTGGCCTTGTGCTCCATCTGCACCCTGTGATGGAGACAGTTGTCTCGCTGGTGCTGGAGAACACTGAATGATTCATCTTTTTGTCTGTGTGATCTCAAGTAATGGCACTTCTTTTATTTTGCTAGATCTGCAGCTGGTTTCTGTGGGTTTATTTTGGTTTTGGATTCTTTCTTGCCACTATGAGCTGGGACTGGAAGCTTTAATGATCATCTGGTGCCTATTCAAAAGGAAATATTTCTCCTGAACAAATACTGGCAAATTTAATATTAGCAGAACTCTGTTCTAAATGGTGTACTGATCTGAATTTTGACTTCATGTAAAGTGCCACTACACATGTTTGTCCTCCAGCCACATTTTCCATTAATTACATAGTGCCAGTTAATTTATTTTTCTAAAGCTGCAAACAGCTTCTTACCTGAAGAGTGCCTGGTCCTCCATTTACCAGTAAGCAAAGCACAGGGATCTCAATGCTTCCTGTTCCTGTGAAAGAGATGGTTTAATTTTTAAAAAGTTGACAGCTTTCACAAAACCACTGTGTTTTCACTGACTCCTTGGAAATACTTCTTTTATGTGTTGTTTGGGTGCCTACCACAATGTGTGGAAGGCAGGCAATTGCAGAAGCAAGTGGCAAATGAAGAGAACCCCACTATGACCTAGCAGATAGTCCTAGTCTGAGATTCAGGACAAAGGCACCTTTGCCTTGGGTGTCTCATGAGATTCCTGGCAAACAGAGATCCGCTCAGTACACCTCAGCCTAAAAATATGGATGTTGGCACTTCTGTATGTCACTGCTGACTTTTGAAGTTATTTATTCACTGCAAGGTGATCAGATAGTGGAGTAATGCAGCTGCGTTAGGGTGCAAGATAGGATTGTTTGGTTTTCAGAGAGGCAGCTCCCATTATTTATGTTAAGATACAGTCAAAGGAAAAGCTGTCACTTTGTTCCAGCTGTTCCGCTTGTACAGGTAGGTGTGGTGGGTCCAGGTGAAAAGCCTGATAAAAGGAGCATTTAAGGATATGAGGAGTCTGACTGTGTAGACCAGCTAGGGTGAGATGAGTCAGGTAGGAGTTGATAGGAACCATATATTCTCCATTGCTCTGCTTAAAATTTCATTCAGCACAGTCTAATGCACTGATTATTAATAACATAATCTTATACATTTAAATGAAATGCTAATGAAATATTTAATGTGTCATGGAAGCAAGGGAAAAGATGATGTGGGCATCCCTCTCTTTAGCACCCTCGCACAGTGGCCCATTTATTTCTAGCTGCTTTATACTGTACGCTGAACTCTGTAATCCAAAGGTGACTGTAAATTGGCCTGAAAGAACTCAAGCAAAACAGTAGCACCATGAGATGAATGGCTCTTTCAGTTGGGAAATAAAAGGCATTTGGTTCAAACAAGTTTTTGATGTTTCGCTTTGTAGGTCTCCCAGAGCAGTGTACAGACCACCACTTACCACCTTGTTGAATCTGTTGTGGGATGAGAAACACCAGATAAAAACCATTCTCAAAACATTATGTAAGGTAGAACAAAGTGTAGCCAGGGTATGATTGACAAGGAACTTCATTTGTTCTAGTGAATGCCAGCATTACTATACCTCTGTAAGGTGGTGTTCTAGTTTGAAGAGTGACCTCTGTGACTATAGGATATCAAGATATGGGTTTTTGTTCAAATTTTCTTCATTTACCATACATTTAGATAAAATTTAGTGGGGATGGGGTGGTGGTGGGAATTCTTACTTTATGCTGAGAAAGTAGAAAGTCCTTAATTGCAAAGAATATTCAGCATAGCAAACATTTCCTCTGAATGACTTCTAGGTATTTTTTAAAATGGGGAAATTCTGCCTGACCTTATTACAGTGGTTTCCCTCAGTAAAGTCACACGGCTTTGCTCAGCTTGAATATAAATGAGTTTAAATGAACCAGATTGGGTTTGTTTATAGAAGATATCACTGAATTCCATATGTTCCTGTGAAATATTTGTCAAATGAATCAGCACTTTTTTTGTTAGAAAATTGTTCCACTGGGATTTGTTCAATCAGATTTGGCTTGCAAGGAGAAAGAGGCTGCTTCCTAATGCTCAGCACTGCAACCTCAGCCTCCGGCCACAGCCCACCTGTGGTCTCTCCTAGCTGAGTCCTCGGATCAGCATCCTTTGGGTGAGCTCCTGCTCTGGGCTACGTCTGTGTGACCACTCTCTGGGCTCTGCGATCAACCCTCCATTGGTGCGTACGAGGGCACATTAGGGAGTTCTTCCTTCTGTTTCAGCTGTGCCAGTGTTACAGAAACCAAGGCAAGGCAAAAGTAATGGTGTTAGCACTACTAAGAGAATTCTTTCCATAGAGGGCAGTGGGAGGCCTGCCAAATACTCAGTTCTCATTATAAACAAAGGTCAGGTAGAATTAAATGTCCATTAGATGCTACGTTGTTTACCCAAGATAAGATTTTATCCTGAAATAAATATTATGTATAAATGTTTCACAGGGCTTTGGAACAAGAATTTTCTTCCAGTGTGGGAGCAATTCAAGACCCTATGTGTGAGCATGGATAGAAGTATAGGACAATGAACAGCCATGTCTTACAGCCACTGGTTAAGGCATTTAAAACTGGATTTATTTTCCATTTGTTGTGGTTTAAGGCAATTTTAGCTATGCTTTGAAGATCGGCTTTGAGCTATGCAATAAAAGGCAGGAATTTTGGTTCAAAGAGCGGCTTTCTCAACTTCAGAAGTCACCTTAGTTCTGCCTCTTACATAATGACAGGTATGTTTACTTGATCTTGCCTATGCAGGTGACTGTCCAATTTGAGGACTGGACTTGCCTTTGATAAGGCCAGGGGCCCACACCTATCACTTTCACGTCAGTACCAGTCAAGTTAGCAAGTTACAATCTACTTACCCCCGTACCCAGTACGCTGTTCTGAAATGTGTTTTTCCAAGGAGAGACGTAGCTTAGTGGTTTTGTCTGGCTCATCCACTGTTACGTGATCCACCAAAATAAAATGGGAATGGTTGTGATCCAGGGAATACAGTGGGCCTTGGATATTATCATCTGACTGGTAGCATACAAGACTTTCATTCTAGAGAGGGGAGGAGAGATGTTACCAGTGTTCTCTACACAACACAGTGCATGGTTTTATGTGTTTCATCTCCATTTTTGTATTGTCTGCACCATGCCACAGCACACCACCTTTGAGACACTTGAATAAACTCTTTGAAAAGCGTAGGGAAGGAAAACTGTGTTCCTTATGAAAGGCACCAGATTTGACAAGGCTGAAAGCTGAAGTACCTGAAGTTTGCTTCTTGGGCTCTGATCAGTCACCATCTCTGGAAAGCAGGCATACATTCACAGGTCCTGGAAATGTTACTTAAACAAGTGGAAAGGGGCCATGAGACCCAATAATTGTGGATAGAGCTGTAATGTCTCAGAGTGCTAAAGTCTCAGCCAGTATAAGCAGGGGCAAACCTATTCATTTTGGTAGCATTCTGTCCATGCTTACCCCTGCTATGTGTCCGCATCAATTTAAATGCAGCTTTATTTAACTGACAGGGTAATATGAGGTCTAGTGGTTATTTCAGTTTGGAAATTGCATTCTAAAGCAGTGAGTGACTGGCAAACTTTAGAAAACGCTGTTAGCTTTTATTTTGGGTGAGTGGTATTATACCTTGAAATTATTCATGAATTTTTGTGTAAAACCACTGCCCGTGTAAAACAGAACCCCTGTTACAGCCTTAGCTTCTAAGGATTGTGCTACATTTAGTTTTGCAGATACACAGTTTTTCTGTCTCCTTAGTAAATCTTCCTTTCCCACTGTTGCACGTCCACTTTGCTATTTCATTGCTAGCTGCAAGCCAGGCTGTGAATGCCTGGTTGTTATTGCTTTTCATCTTTGTAATCACTGTCCTGTTGCAAGTAAGCCAGATTAAAGCAATTGTTTAAAATCTTCATTTCCTTCTATCGTGCCTCTTTCAACTCCTGCAGCCTTTGAGTTGATAACAATGCTCATCTTGGCTATTGCACCTGTCTATCACATTTCCCTCCCACTACATTTGTGGGCACAAACTGGTGTGAAAGCCTTTCTAGAGACAGCAGCGTAACTATGCGAGTAGCCTAGTTGTCATTAAGGTACGGCAGAGAGATTTATGTTCTGGTTTTTAAGAGCCAGATCTAATGTAGAGCCTTTCTTAATCTCAGCTTTGGCAGTGTCAGCCAGGAAGAGCAGGTGCCCAGTTGAATTCTGGGGGAATTCCAGCCCAGGGGTTATCTGGGTTCTTTTGCACAGCCAAGGCGAAGGCTGATGTTGGAGCAGCCGTGAAGTTATCACCAGGAGCTCATAGGCAGCACTACTCGTGTATAAAACCAGATGTAACCCAGAGGACAAGCTCCTTCACGCTGGGGGTGGACGCGTGGAGCAGACCACATGGCATGCTGCTGAGTGGCTTTCTGAAAGGAAGCTGCATACAGTCAAACTGGAGAAGAGAAAGCTCCTTGAAAGCAAGGTGAAGAGGGCTATAACCAGGTGTGTTCCTGGGGCATCCTTCCCTGCTAGCAGCTCTGGGAAGGGTAAGAACATCAGAAGCTGTTCCAGGAAAAAAAAAAAAGGCAGTAAATTTGCATGTCCTTTAGAAACAGCAAGTGCCACAAATTTATTTTGCCTTCTTATCTCTGTCTCTCATGTGTTGCGGAAAGTTTCTTGACACAATTAATCTGCCTTCAGAATTTGTTTGGACAGAGGGTGTGCCTATATTCTGCTGCCATCTAACATTAAGCCTACTCCCCAAAGATCTGGCCTTTGTTTAGGACCTGGAGGCACAACAACCAATTGACAAAGGCCCGCGGGGATTTTCCTATTTAGTCTCTGAAAATACGGAAGTAATCTTTCAATGATGTTTAAACCACTAACACAGAGGAGATGAGAGGGATCCACTGATCTCGGGGCTCTTTTTTCTCCTTGCTAGTGTGGATTGTTAGGTTTTATTTTATACAACAAGCTGCTTGTGTATAAAGACAACTGGGTTTATATCAACATCTCTGTCTGTAGTTCCTTTGTCGTAAAGTTACTGAGCAAAATCCAGACTGTGTTTGGGTGGAAGCAGTGCCAAAAGGCACAGGGTCAGGAGCATTCTGTGCAAAATATTCCTTGGCAAAGAACTCGGGCTTTAGTTAAGGGGGAGAAAATCGAATGCAATAAAAATACCAGTGCACTTGTTTTGTAGCTGCTGGTTGGGAAAGGTCCAGATGCATTTTGAGCACCTTAACCTGGGAAGGAGGTGAAATAGTTTGCATTTGCCAAAGCAACTTTCCTGAACAGAATTCACAAATGTAATGAACCAAATTCTTTCCTCTGAGGTCCTTTTGGACCAGTTCAGCCACACAGGTAGGTTACAGTCTTCCAGCTCAAGAGTCGTGCCTGGTAGAGCACACGGTAGTTGTCTTAGGCAAAAAAGGACGGAAAAAGGGGAAGCCTGATAACAATAAATTGCTGATGCTGTCTGGCTGCCGGCTGCTACTTGCTACTCTATCTTGGAGAAGAACTTGGTGTGAGTTCAAAGGGCTTTGGTTGTCGTTTGTTTCTTAGCTTCTGCAGGGAAGTAAAATAGCACAGAGGAGGTGTCACTTCTTGCCACTTTACCCCTGCTTTATTGTTGTAATATTCTGCTTAGGACAGACTGTATGTCAGTGACAAGAAGGTCGTGATGTCATTTATAGTTTTTTCCACCAGCAGGTCAATTCAGCAACAACTTGTCTTGGCATTTTCAGCAACTGTTTTTTTGGGGTGAGGTTTTAATTTGTTTGAATTTTTGGTTTTATTTCTCCCTTAAGAACTTTAGTTGCTTTGGCCTGAATTGCAAAGTGCCAGGAGCTCCCAATAACTAGCTGAAATCCTGCATAGCCAGCATTTTTGGCCCAGTGTGTCTAGCAAATTTTTGCATATTAGACACCAATTCAATGACTAGTTCAGAAAACTCAGTCTTGAAATATTTATGGCTTGTGTTGCATGCTAGAGAATATACTTTATACAGTGTTTATGAAACAGCTTGGAGTAAGTGCTTCTGCAGTAAGTCGTCAAGGGAAAAACGGGTTAAAGGTTATTTTATGCTGCTTGATTTTTTTCCCTGACATTCATCCTTCCTCTGGTCGCTGAGCTCATGTCGAATGCTGTCACCTGCTGGATATTTGCAGAATTGCTGCCAAGTGTATGCGCAGGGCACGGAATCCTTAGGGTCTAACAATTCCTCCTGCTCTTTATTTCTGTTTTCCCTGAAAACACACTTTAATCCCCATTTTTGTTTTTTTTTTTAAATTAGATCAATGTGGTTGCACCTCCTACTTCCAAATTTTGGAAAGGAAAACCAACAATCTGAACAATACTGTCTCACGAGTGGAATAAGTGAAACGTACCTTTGTGTTGTCCAGAACTTCTCTGTGCTGAATTTTTCTGAGTGAAGTTATTCCCACGGCAATCACTCTTGCTTTGGATGAAGTACTAGCCAGTGCGTGATCTCGGACTGCTTGCACCAAGTGTCTTGTTATTCCTACACGTAAAGCACTGGTGAAAACCCAGGCATCTGAAATGATTAAAAAAATAGGTATTTTCTTTATAATCAAACATTTTTGTGTTTCAAGTCAAATTACTTGCAGTACTGGACTTAAGGTTTATTTGGTTGTTTTTCAGATAAACTGTAGACAGCTCTTGATGGCCTATAACTTTTAGAATGAAAATACATATGAAGTATGCAAGACTTTAATAGGGAAAGCAAGAAGAAAGAAGATGCTTAAGGAAATGTGCTTCACGTATCACTTGATACAACATTGCTGCCTTTACTCTGATGTGAATACACCCGTCAAGAACGCTGTGTCCAGTCTAGAGTCACTTGCTGTCTAAACATGAGCAGAAACATCACTGTACCAAGCAGGTCTGATTGTTGCATGAGGAAGAGCAAAGGGATGGGCTGGAGGAAGTTGTTGGCTTGAACTGAGGACGAAACAGTCCCATGCAATCACCTTGGGCATAACGTGCCTCATCTGATGTTCTCTTTCTCTTGTTTGTGTTGGAAAGCGAGTTCTTCAGGGGAGTAGGATTTACAGCAGTCTTGTTACGGTGACAGAGAATTTGGAGAAGCTCAGGTAAGCAGCTAGCCAGCCTTTTTCAAATATGTAACATAAAGGAACTGGAGATCTTGAGGCTGTCCAGTCCTAAGTACAGAAGGCAGCTGGAGATCGAGAATATATGAGTGGTACAAAAGTACCAGAAAGAGCTTTGGTACTGGTCTGTCTCATTATAAAATAAACCAAAACTGTTGCAGTCTTGTCTGGATCAGTGAAGCTAAACCGAAAGCTTGCTATGACATGCATATAGCTATTTTTCTTTTGCTTTGCAGGTATTTGCATAAGTTACAGGGGGTGGGGGGTGGAAATCACCTTAAGTGAAAGCCTTGAGTGTTCCCAGACATTAATTGGTTTGTTTTTTAAATGCTTTTCACGGCTCCTGTTGTTCATGTGAACAGCCAGGGAGGAAGCAAGATGTATTTTACCAAAGTGTTTTGCTTAAACTTGAGTCTACTTGAGGCTGTTTTACTACCAAAGTCTGTTCAACAACTGGATTTGAAGAAAAAACATTTTCAAAATATAAAAACTGTTGTAACATGATTTTCACTGGTGGGTAAAAAGTGAGAGTGGAGAAAAGAATTATTCCTATTTTTGACCTAAATTCACTCTTGCTGAAGTCAAATTGCTGTGCTGTCCTAAGAATTATTTTGCTCTGGCCACCAATGAGGTCAATGTATTTGGTGCCATCTCATGCTGTCTTTCTAGTGTCATCTCCAAGGGAATGTCAGGGAATTTTACAGTTCAGGAATGGTTGCCTGCAGTGATTTGTTTTGCAATAACTTATTTTTGCTATTTTTAATATAGTAACTAATTTTCAAAGCTATTTAAATACAGGTTGTAGTTTGCATTAAGCAAAGCCTTGAACTTCCAAAAAGAATTGTGTGAGCATCAAGATCACTGGATGCTAGGTGTGAGAATCCAGTAGGAATATAAGTTCCTTCTTTAAATCCTAAAGCACTAACCTGTGCTTTGAGCTGCCTTTGTAAGTCCTTTTTTTAAGGTGTCCCGTAGCCAAGGCTTCATCTGGAAATTTTCCTCTTCTCCTACTAAAGAGACAACCAGATTGGGAGCAGGTAGCTTCCATTTGTTGAGCATAACTTCGAATATAACTTCCGGATGAATGGTACTCGGGACCTTAATAAACTTCAACAAAACAAACAAAACCCCACTGAGTATCGACAGGACAGTAGGATACAGCAGAGATATGGTTCATGAGGAATGCAGAGGGAAATTTATCATCAACTTGGTTATTTAAGAAAAATTAATTTGAGCAAGACCTGACAGAGAACTAAATACTAGGATGAATTTAGCAAGCTTCTGTGTAATTGTCATCTCACTAACTGGGTCAGTTCCATGGGTTAAGTCTGTGTTGCAGACTCACACGTCACTCCTCTTCTTTAATGTAGCTGTTCCCCTTCAGCTGCCTTCAGTTTCATGGCAGCTGGCGAAGCCAACAAATTTCCTATGTTTATTGTTTCTGCAGTAGCTGAAGTATTTGCCTGATTTCATCTCTGTTTTTCAAGGATGTGCTACATTAATCTTTCACTTCTTCCTGTTCCGTATATATTTTGGCTTTGTGCTTAAGACTTTACCATGAAATGACAATGAAGGACGATTGGACATATGATTATGGGGTGTGGTGGTGGGGTTGTTGTTTTGTTTGGTTTTTTAAGTGATCGCTGTACTTGTAGCATGTCAGTGCAAGTCACGTGATTGATTTTTGTATATGAATAGGCCTTGTATTAAATCACATTCACGTTCTGGGAGGTATGGTCCCTACTCGCGTACAGTGTGGTGCCTTGCACTGTGGCACCTTGACCCTCACTAGTACAGTGTCTACATTTAAAGCTAAGAAGTAACAGCTGAACAGCAGCAATAGTGTTAAAAGGTCAAAACTGCTTGGGACAGTACCTTTCCACGTTTCTTCCCAGAAGCTGTGAAGTCTATTTCTCCTATGCAGTATGGTACCTCTCTTTTGAAAGCTTCCTCTTTGTCGCTGCCACAGAGTTTGGTTTCCATTTCCTCCATTGAATCTGTAAGGTGATCACCAGTAGACAGTTCACCAAGATGACAGAAAACTGGAAAACAAGAAGCTGTTTAAACTGGAGAGACTACAAGATCTATTAATTTATATCTAGCTGAGTTTTTAGTCAAATATGTTACTCTTTTACTATTATAAGGTGCAGCTAAAATTGGAGGTGTTCGCACCAAATGTTGTACATTATATGGAGGAGGGGGCAGATTCCACACCAGAGCTGTGTAGTGTAAGTTATAGAAAGGCATGAAGGAGTAAGGCTCTCACAGCTCTCCTTCAGCAGACAGAAGCAGAGTTGCAAGGTGCAAGATCCTGTAATCTGCCCAAAGGCACATGGGGTGTCTCATAGCCCAAAGGTGACCTTAATTCTCCAAGAGAGAAAGAGAAGCCTCAGCTGCAAACTGTTGCAAGCAAGAGCAGAGGTGTGTGGGTGAGTGTCTGAGCCATGGTTTCTTGATACTGTGCATCATGCTGCTATGAGTTAGACTATCCAACATGAACACTAAATAACTAAGTGATGACATTGTATTTGTCCAAAGATAGTTTAGGAGAGGTTTCCTCTCCGTTTGCTGTAGGAATAGCCTATTTCTTCATAAGCCAAAGTATTTAAGGCCAGGCTGTACTTGACAAGAACATACAGTTCAAAAAGGCAGGTGGTTTTCTCTGTACGTGGCTACAGGGATGATGGTGAGTAATCTGTCCTACAGCAAAGCTGTTCTTCTGCCTTACGTGAAGCACTGAAAAGCTTTGCTTGGTTTTCCTATCTTCCAGTTTGACTGAACTGATATAATTTGAAAATGATTGGAAAAATAGAGATTTTAGCTTGTTTGCCTTATTTTGTTTTGTTTTTTAAATAAAGCAGTGAAACAGCTCTCTCTCCTCTGCCTTCACCTGCACATTCAAGAACTTACTCGGTCCTCTAGAAAATCCTTGTGATAGTAATTCAGCAATGGCAGTCAACTCTGAATTAATCCTTATTTCCTAGTCCAAGAGATTTGCAGTAGATTTAAAAGTGATTCAAAGAAGCAAATCTCTCGTGGGTCTCCTGGGATGCTCCAGTAGAGGGAGCAAGTCCTTCAGCAGGTTCCTTGGGCTGGGAAGGCTCTTGGGAGCCTGAGTTCTGGCCACCTCACCATTGCTGCCTCGGTGCTTTCTTCTCTTATTTATGTTTTCTATGAAAACGTTGTTTGAAGTTGTCTTTTTGCCTGATCTGCCTCTGAAAAGTGGTTATGGACCCTCTCGTGATTTGTTTCCCCTACAGCTGTTCCACACCTCTGTATCCACCTCCCGAACTTCTGACAGAGATCACTGCTTTAAAGATACTGTTCTCATTCTTCTCCCTGCCTGTGTGATGGTCACTTCTGGAGACAATCAAGTATTTATTCTGAACATCAGGATACAGAGTAATTTGGTTAAGAGTCTTATCTAAAAGAACTTCTTTTGAATTATCAATAGTAATATTCACAGCAAAGCTCACCTTTTTGTTGGCATCCACTTTTCCACTAGAGATACAGCTTTATCTCCCAAGAACACAGAAGACAGTATTCTGGGAAAAAAAATAGTTCATACAGAGTCATAATAACACATTTTGACTGTTCTAAAGTACAGAAATCACTTCCTGGACCTTGCTGATGGAACAGAGGATTTGATTAGAAAAAAAAAGTATTCAGGACTGAATTTCCAGGGTACCTTTAGCCAGCATTTATCACTGTCCTAGATAGTACATGTCTACTTATATCTACACACAAGTAATGGTCTTGGCATATATAGCAATTTGAAAGTAATCTGACCATTAATTTGGCCTCATAGATAGGTCCCAAGACGTTAATTTTAAGTCTAGTTCTAGATCCTAGCTTGCAAAATTTGATCATGTGGTTTATTCGTGACTTCTCTTTTGGAATGAAGACACTGAGCTGCTGCAATTTATAAGAATATTCTTGCATTTGGATAACTAATTTTTTTTTCCTGAAATAGCACATTATTTGATTTTCAGTTCAGGAATTCTGGTTCTCAATGGTAATGAACAACAGTGAGACAAAAATATGAAATGAAGCTTTCTTCACAAGCTTTTATAAGACTGGAAAATGAGAAAGGCAGCTGGGAACTGCCACTGCAGAGGGCACTACTTTTTCCCCCCTTTTTTTTTTTCTTTTTAAATCAAGCAGTCTCTGAATCATTACATTAGAGGCTGAGAGCTTATTTTGGGTAAGTATTACTTAATCTTTCCACCCTGTTCTTATACTACTTCTGCAGCATCCTGGCTGGCTGCTGTCTGTACTGGGATACAGAACTAAATGGAATTTGTTACAAACTTCTACAGCTGTTCTCGTGTTCATGTTCCAGGCCAGGAAGTTTTCCAGCATTAAGAGCAGAGAAGTGGTACTGAGAGAATGGCCAAACAAATCCAAAAATGATGCAGGATTCTGAATGGTATCCATGCAAGAATATAGCATAGCCCTATATGGAGCTGAGATTCCTCACTAGATGAGATCCTGGACTGCTAGGGAGTGATATTTCCTAAGTGTCTGCGTGCAGCTTTCAGAAGCTTTTAGTGACACAGCCACATTGCATGCCTTTTGTTGTTGGTGTTTGTTTTGTTTTGAATGAGATTTTGACACTTTGATGTTTTTTGTTTCTTTATCTTTCACCTGCTGTTGTTTGACTTCCACGGAATAAATATTGTGACTTTCAGTACAGCAGTAAAGTACAGGTGCAAATATTCCATGTCAGTGCAAAGTTCCAGCCAACGGTGCTAACAGAGCAAAGAAATGTTGCTTAGGTATTTAAGGGCTGGGGAAGAAAATTTTAAAGGCAGCTCTATAGATACTATACAAGTGGGGGAAAAAAAACACAACCAAAAAACCAGAAATCCAGGGTTTTCTATTGTTATGGATGTTGTAAAATCAACAGCAAACCCCCTGCTATGTATGATTTGCAGCTGTGGTCCTTTAGCCCGAAGGCTGACCACATTAGGTGGTTCCTTACCTTCCTGCGTGGCTGTCTGAGCTGCTGCAGTGTACCAGCCCCTCGCTGTTCCGGGCAGCACTGCAGAACGCTGTGCGGATCTGTGCGGGTTCTGCCCATCAGCTTACCACTGCTTTCTGCTGCCGTGGAGCTTCTCTACACACTGCTAAGCCAGCACACGCACTCCGCTATATCTCTAACATTTGCATATATATTCAGAGGAGGATATGGTCAGATCTATCACTTCCTCCTGGATTGTTAAAATTTCTGTTCTTAAAAAGCATGTGAACATCTCGCCCCACATCCTCTAACAACTGTGTACTAACAAACTCTGTATCAGAATTACAGATTTTCAGAGTGCTTTTCTCCTGGGTTATAACTATAACTCGATCTTGTTCTTCTTGGATCCAGCTTTCGGGTAAGTGTCTAGTGCTTCCAAGGGCTATTGCTTTGACTCTTCAGGCTGCACTAGATTGCAAGTGTGTCAGGTCACAGTAATTGGGTCAAATCTTTGTGGTCAAAGTCATGACGTTCCACTGCAGTCAGCTTAACTACGGTCAGCTTGCATCACGATAACATCACAGAGTATTGTTTAATTGCAAGGCTCTGGAATAAGCCCATACCTTGGGGAAAGAATAGACAGATAGCCAGGAAGAGGAGATGGGCCTGAGCACCTTTTGGATGAGAGGACAGGAAGGGAGGAAAGCAGAGTCAAAGGCTATAAACACAGCTAGATGGAAAACAAATAGGGTATGACCAGTACTTCTTCATTTTCTCCCTTGTCATATACTATTTTTTGTTAAACTTTAGAATATTCCAATTTTTTTTTTATTATTGTAATACTTAAAGGTTTTTTCCCTCCATTACCTGTGAGAATGCCATTATATTATTTTTGATGAGAAGATTACTTAAAAGCAAGCAATCAGAAATACTTCAGGGGTGGGAAGCCACAAAAATCTTGCATGCCCCAATATGTGCATTCCCATTTTCAGTTTTGTGTACATATTGAGCAATCTTGCTTTGGTTCCGGTTCAGACTTAAGTACAGATTTTTCTATCTAGGCTGCTCTTACATATTTAAGTTTGTAGGTCAGATTCTGTCCTAGATGTTCCCATTGACTATAAATACAAATATCTATGGAAAGAATGTACCTCTAATGATAACCAGACTTGAAATATAACCTAGAAAACTATTTCTAACTAGCAAAGCAAGTTAAGACAATTATGAGGAAAAGACCAGTTCCAGTTCCACCTACCTCTGGAAATGTGAGTCAATGTCATTGACGTTAGGGATGGCCTGATTAAATCATTTCAGGTGACAGCCAGTCTCATGAGTCATGATTTCTTTAACCTCATAAGTGGGAGCTTAGAATTGTACCATTGTACAACCAGTGCTCGTGGTGCTGGAGTTTGCAGGTGTTAATGCTGTTTAGCCCTTCATTTTGGGTGGTCCTAACTTCTTAATTTGGGCTTTCTAGGTTACTGGGATATAGGAAATTGTCAGGGAGGTGTAACTTCAGGGGAGACTGTTGTGATAGCTGTCGAGAAACTTTTCAAGGGAGATCCCTGCAGGGATTCTTTCCCGAAGGACTTATCCAGAAAAAGTAATGAGATCAGAATGACAGAGAGACATTTTGACACCTATGTACATCTTTCTTGACTCTCCTCCCTCCTTTTTTCCCCACCCCTCCTCTGGCATTCCTTCTCTCCCCAGCGTCTTTTTCCCCTACAACTTCTCTGGATGTTTCCCCAGCATTCCACAAGCTCTTCCCAGCTATTGTCACTGCCTCTTAACTCCCTGTGAACGTTGAGCTCTTCTTCCTCATTTGGTAACAACTGACGGATGGTTCACCTCCAGGTGGGTTACAAGAATGAGGGTCCATTTCGCCCTTCCTTTAGGTTTTACCTAGAGTTAGGCTGTGTCCATGGAAGGAAGAGAGGTCACATTTGTACTTTTCAGACATATCTTGTGAAAATGGGCCCAGTCAAAGAATGGTTTGACCTCAGTTGTTGTCTTCAAGGGTCACAGATCTATTAAGAGAGTAGGCGTATGGTAGTCATTAGCTCTCAGGACTTGGCAGTAGTAAGAATTCTCCTTCATACTGGTACGCTGATCAGCAGGCTGGGACACACCCTGAGCTTTAATCAGATTCTGCCACCTACTCAAAAAGTACATGTGAATATGTAGGTGAAGTGATTAAATATAGCAATACAGTAGGCCCAGTATTGTTGATGTTAAATCAGTCAAAGTCTCCCCCAGCTTCAGCAGCGGATGATGTAAATCCACTGCTTATGAATTTTAAAGGAAGCTTTCGTGTGGAGCAAAGGAAACCTGCACCAGTTACTGTGCCCTTACTGGTGCCGGGGGAGTGAGCGATCCTAACAAAAAGTGAGCCTTAACTAGTGGTCAGAAAAAGAGAGGGCTAATGGTTACAATGCAAGTGAACAGCATTGACTTAGCAAGTGGCTAAGTCATGGTCCTCTTGGAAAGGATCTAAGGGTTACAGGCAGACCAAACCTAAGCGAGCAATGCTATGCTGTGTTTGAAAGAGAGAAATGCCATCTAGGACAAGATAAAGAGGATGGCCTGTGCAAAGTCACTCAGCTGGTTGGCAGAACAGCTTTAGCTGCAATACTCTGGTTGGGTTTGGGTGCCAGGTATCAAGGGAATTACGTATCAGCTGGAGAAGGCTTGAGCAGGAGCAACAAGAACAAACTTTGCACTGGAAGAAAAGGAAACCTTGAGCAAATCAGAACTGTGTTACCAAAAGCAGAGAAGACTACTCCTTTGAAGAAAGGCTAAGAGTTCGGGTTTTTCAGCCTGGAGAAGAGAAGGCTCCAGGGTAAACTCCCTGTGGCCTTTCAGTACTTCAAGGGGCCTGTCAGTAAGACAGGGACGGACTTTATAGTCGGGCCTATTGTGACAGGACAAGAGGTAATGAATTTAAACTAAAAGAGGGAGATTCAGACTGAAGAGAAGAAAGAAATTTTTTTTATGCTAAGTGTGGTGAAATACTGGCCCAGGTTTCCCAGAGAGGTGGTTGATGCCTCATCCCTGGAACCATTACAGGTGAGGTTGGCTGGGGCTCTGAGCAACCTGCTCTAGTTGCAGATGTCCCTGCTCACTGCAGGGGGGTTACACTAGATGGCCTTGAAAGGTCCCTTCCAACCCAAACCAGTCTGTGATTCTAAGGGCAAAGGAGAATGTAACATCCTGCCAGTGAAAAGTGATGATTGGAAAGATGTGTTCTTCCTATTTGTGGCCAGGACAGCAAGTAATGGGCTCAATGGAAGAATAGGAACAAGGCTGCCCAGGGATCCAAACTAAACACACTCTGAGAAATACTTCCTTGGAAAAAATGAAACCCTTATACCACTGGTTAAGGAGCAAGTAAAGCAACCAGGCCACAGTCCTCGATCGTGATGGAGCCTGTCTGTTGTGACCCAAAGAACTTGACCTTAACCTGCATGTTATCACACCCCTAAGAGCTGGATATGCGTCTGCAGCTCTGATTCTCCAGATACACTTATGTAACTCCACTCATGGAAATGCTCCTACTGACTTTAGTGCAAGTGCTCATTCAAGGAATATTGCATCAATGAGTTTACTGGGCCAGTGCCAGCCACAGTGTCATGGAGCTTCCAATAGCAGCCACATTTTCATTCCTATTTTGAACTAAAACATAGTAAATGAGAAGAATGAAGCAGATGCAGGGGATCTGGAAGAAAACCGGAGAAGTGACGGGCAGAGTCAAGACTGCAAAATTCATATTCAATTTTGGATGAACAGGATGGACTTAAACTAGTGTGCATATTTAAATGCAAAGAAACAAAATCTAGTATTTTAATCAAGGGTAAATGCAACAAGGAAGGGGAGGTGTGAGAAGGCATTAACTAGAATCCAGGAAGGGAAAAAATAACTAAACCTGATGTGAGAGGATAAATATATGAAGTGAGACAAGAAGTAGTATTTGTTAGAGAAAACAAATGCATATGTATCTGTGTGAGAGATTGATGTTTATACATCTGTGCACTGTTATACACATAATCTTGCTTATATTTATGCTGCAGCTTTGAAAACTGACAAGAATTAGCACATTCAAATTCTGGTAATGATGAAAGAAATGTTTCTGCATTGCAGCCTAATGACAGAGCAGAATCATTTGCCGTGTTGCCAAGGAATTGCTAAATAAAGCATAAAGACCTAGGGGTGGTGAAATACCCCAGCAGAAACCATGGCCAGCTGTCCTGCCCAGGGCTTTGTCATGCCTGTCGCAAATAAATCTTTGAGAGCTGCACAAGTAGAAAAAGGGAACAAAGGAAATGTGACTGTCACGACAAGTGCAACTTGAACTGTAGTGTGCACTGCACTTCTCTCACGTTCAGGCAGGAGAGCTAAGAAAGGCTGCTAAGAGCTGGAAGGATGTAACAAGTGTACATTCCTGGTCGCTTGACTAGAACAGAGAGAGAGGCTAGCCAAGGTTGACAGCAACCTTGGGAATGTGTTCACTGGAGATTTTATGAGTTGGCTGACGCTGGGCCAGACAGGTGCAAATGTGAATAGAAACAAGGAGCGTGAAGCAAAATCACACGAAGAAATAAAGCATGGAAGTGTCCTGCCAAAATAGAAGTTTGGGTTAAGTTTCCAGATACATTAATGTCAATTGGCCCCACTAGATGCTTTTAAAACCATCAGTGTTGTCAGTTTTCTTTCCAGAACAGCAGTTGTTATAGAAGATTATTTCAAATAATTCCCCTTTTACGGTATCTGTGCATGGGCAATAATCAGAACCAAATTATTTTTAACACCCCCTCAACAACAGCAAGCTCTAAAATGTTGTGTGGGAAGAGAGCCTTGTCACTGAACTAGCACAGGCTTTGTTTTGGCATTTCTGGGGTACACCTCTGGAGCCTGATCCTTCCTGGAATTGCCAGGACACAAGGGTGGGAGGCGAGTCAAGTACTTGCAGGAGTCTTCCAGTCAGTTTCTAGGAGAGTGGATTGTGCTTTGGTTCGGTTAGGGTCAGCACTAGGCCTTTAACAAATGAATGTGCAAAATGCTAATGCAAATAGAGATACTTTGTCTTTTTATTTCTGTCTTCATCTGCTTAACACAGGAAAGAGCACCAGGAGTGATTTGAACGATGTGCTTTTAGTGAGTTTGCAGAAATTTGCATAGGGATGTCAGCCAGTGAATCTCATAGGAGAGGATTTATTCTGGGGAGAAGACCTCAGAGAGTGGAGAGGTGACACAGGAGGAGTGTAGACATCAGGGAAGTAAACAATGGAAGGAGCAGATGGAACAGATGAGAGAAAATACACAGCAACACTGCTCAATTAAAATAAAGGAACTGGCTGTGCTTACATAGCGTGTTGTACATGGGATGCGGGGGGAGGCTGCCACCAGCTTCAAACCCTCCTGGACCTTCACTGCTCCATTCCCACAGCGTGGCAGGCCACTTTGAAGCTGTGCCAACACTGCTTTTTGTGGGGCCTCACGGTGAATCTGGCCAAGTTCACTTGAAAAAGAAACTGATTTTTGCCAGGTCATTTTTCAGCAAAATTGGTTCACTGATGTGGTGTAGGGTACGACACACCAACCCCTGGAAATAAGGGATTGCCAAAACCACAGCCATAGCTCATGCAGAAAGAAAATAGAAGAACGTGGGAATAGTTCCAATTGAAAACAAGTGCTTCAGGAAGGGCAATGTTCAGATAAGCAGACAAAGCCACACCTGAGCCTTTTAGTGGAAGCTGCATTGTATGTGGACGCTGGCAAATGAGCACTATTGAAAGCAAAGCACACAGTGAACACTTCTGAAAGCAGAAGTATTAAAAAATAAAAAGGGCCACCTCTTGAAAGGCTTGAAGTAATCTATTGTGGTTTTGCTCAGATCATTCATTTATTAAGGTCTTTAATGTATTATACTTGTAGAATCTGCAAAAATTCACAGATGTTTCT
Organism: Actenoides lindsayi; assembly: GCA_025331215.1. Taxonomy (NCBI): domain Eukaryota; kingdom Metazoa; phylum Chordata; class Aves; order Coraciiformes; family Alcedinidae; genus Actenoides; species Actenoides lindsayi. The sequence continues at coordinate 78,542 of WTSP01010093.1, forward strand.
CTTGATGCCAACAGCTGACTTCACAAAGTTAGCCTCTAGCACTAAGCTAAGTACCAGTCTTATAAATTCCACTTTACAAACTATGCTAAAAGAATCTCTACCTGGGTTTGAGTTTGTCAGGTGTACAATATTTGGTTTGGGTTTTTTTGTTTGTTTGTTTTGTTTTTGATTTTGTGCTTGTATCCACGCATTCTTTTACGGAAAAGAACGATTTTTACAGGGACAAAAAAAGCCCCTTCACTGTGATTCATTGTGGAGCTGCTTTCAGCCCCTCCTGTTTGTAAGTGCTTGTTCAGTGCTTTAGGCAAATTCTGTAAGCTTGTAGGGGAAGTATATTCAAAACTGAGAATCTCTTTTGCATAGCCATATACAAGGTGTACTTTGAGTATTCTAAGCCTTAGGAAAATAACTGTTTTGGTTTGTCTGTTTTGATTCTAAAATATAACAATACTGCAGACACAATTTTGAACTTAGTGCATTGTGCTAAAATGGGAGGGGCAAAATTGTTCACCAACTCTTCTCTAAGATTTTCCATTATTAAAACATGAATCTCTCACTTTCCACACACACACACTCACCCCTCCATTAACTACAAACCTGAAGCTGCATTTGGATGTGGTTGTGAATTTCAGGAAGCCTGAGGCTTAAGCACCTGAGTTCACTGGGCCCTGTTGCACAGTAGAAATTAGCCCCACTGCATACATTATGATGTGGGCTTTAAATCTTTTTTTTTTTTTCTTTTTTTCTTTCTTCAAAATTTGCATCTCTTGAATACAGCAAGCCCTTCCAACCCTAGGTTTTAAATATATGCCTGTCACCCACCACAAGAAAGCCTGCCCTTTCTTTTTTCCTCTGGATAGTATTGATTTTTAATGCACTGTTGCAGCAAATCATGGCCAATCTGCTCTCGGGAACTTATCAGACAGGTTCAGATCCAAATGAACAAGGAGATTATAAAACTGCAAGGCACAGGGGAAAGTGTATGAATGTGGCACGTAGATGAAAATGGTTGACCTAAGGTGGTTAAGGACTGTTCCAGCTTATAGGAGAAAAAGGGGCCTTGCTTATTTTCATATGTTTGGGATACTCAAGGCCATCTCTGCCTGCAGCTGGACACTGTGTACTAAAAGCCTCTGTTGCTCCCCCACTCTCCCTCTGCCTGTAACAGTTCTGCTGGCCCATGTACTCTTGGCAATAACCACTTATAAGCAGGAGGTAAATCTTCAGATGTGGTGAATGCTGTGTTTGACAGAGGTCAATATGCTATAGGAGAGAAATAGAATAAGTGGTGTTTCCCTTCACTTGATGCTTATACGCATTCAAAGTGTTGCCCTAGTCAGGTTTGGTTTGGCTTTGTTTTTTTCCTGCTTGAAACATCTGCTTTTTATTGAGCTGAAACTTCCAGGTGAAGGAATGAACTACAATATTTATAAAAATTCCTTCTGATCTCTAAGGGTTTGCTCCATAACTGACCAAAGTGATTTGTAAATCATAGATGAATGTAACAAGATTTCCTTTCTTAGACAGTCAACAGTGATTTTGTGGGTTGTTTTTTGTTGTTGTTGTTTTTTCTTTTTTATTTATTTCATCAAGGACTTCTTAAAGTTACGGTCAATCCAGCCAACAAAACCATTAAGCATAAAATGCCTCCTGACTACTCTAGAAATACCTCTCCCTCTTCAACAGCCAAACCTTTTGAGTTGTGTTAATTGGGCTTCTGCCTCACACAGCATAACTTGGTCCTGGAAATCTCTTCTTGGTTGAATCACGAGCATCCCTTGATACAGGCATGATAGTTAGGGATACTACCTGCTGGCTGTGCTTCACAGCAGGTGTGAGCTTCTGTCTGCAGGGCTGGAGCTGGACTGAGGTGGCTCTTGTTACCAGTGCCATTTGCCACTGCTCCCTGTTCCTATTTGAGAAGAAGATGCGACGTTACCAGATTTCTTAGTACACCAGACCCTATGACAATGAAAATAAACATCGCTGGTGTGTAGGGATGCTGACAGCTCTTCTCTGGGATGAAAATAAGCCCTGTGAAACAGATGGAGATGCAAATAATAATCATTTCCATCTGCAGCAGTAGTGGAGCAGAGAGTTGTCAGAAAGGGCCAACCAGCAGGAATGGTCTTCAGCTGTGAAAGTGTTTTCTGAATTAACTTTTCAGATTATTGCAGTAACTTAAATGTTGAGTGGCTGCATCAGTAACTAATCCTTCATTCCCTTTGAGAAGAGTCATGTGTTTTCCCTAGCTACAGATATCTTTAACAGTTTTCCCAGAGCGGTCTAAGTGCTCTCTTAATGATTTAACTTTCCAAACAAACACTGTCCACTTACCTTCACTGATAACTTCAAATTTTGGTGCACAGTATGTTTGCCCTAAAAGTTAATTTATTCAAGGAGTTTATTCTATATTTCAAGTATAAAAGTTGCATCACAATGCTTCTTTAGGTAACTTGCCCATGGGGCTTTCTTGACGTACAACAGACCTCATTTGGCAGGAATTATTGCAGCTCAGTTGACTGCTGTGAATCAAAGGTACTTTGAAGAAGCCAAAGATACGCCCAAGCTTTTCAACTTTTTCCTGATCAAATAGTTTTGTCCTTCACCACTAAAATAAGTGGTATAATACCTACATGATTTTATTGTTTTGGGGTTTTTTGACATAAGTTGATGTATGCCATAAATATTCGGTGTCCTTGATACAGATTTTGCGGTTTTCACAGGCTTTAAATTCACCTTTTTTCTGCAAGTCTGGATTCCTTTGTGCTTTATTACCTTTAGAAAATGTACCTCTTACACACCCCTTTGATTAGAATATAAAATTCTATAAAACAGATGTCCAAATTTTGTTTCTCTTATGATGATCTGTGTAATTATTCTAGATTGCTTTAAAATTTCCTTTATGTGTCTACATGTCACTATTTTGTAACTATCCATATTTCTGTTAATGCTTATATTTCTAGGAACATAATTGTGTAAAATTCCATTGCTTCACAGTCATAAAAAGCCCTTTATCTTTGATCTTTGTTACAATAGTGACAGTTGCTTGCAGTACGAAAAACTGAAATTAAGCAGGACCTTAATCGAGGAACATTCTCTGAAAGCTGAATCAGGTTTGTAATGGATGGTGTTGAAGGCACTGGCTATTTCTGTCCAGATTGACTAATGGCTTTGCCAGAAAGCACTAGGTGCTGAGACTGGGAAAGGCATAGCCCAAGCAGAAGTTCTCTAATGTAGTTCTGGTCATTCAAGTCTCTAAAGCAGAACTGAGTGGTTTCCTTGGATTAATCTACAATTAAGGAGCAATACTGGGCCTGAGGATAAACTCTTCATGTACCAGACCCTGAGTAAGAACTGTCTCAGTCCCTCTTGGACTGTTCTCTATTCTTCTTCTGCAAGTGTCTTCTCTGTTGAAATCCTGCACGTTTTTATCTTTCTAAGTACTATTGAAATGTTGGTGTTCTGTCAGGAAAAGACTTTTTTTTCCATTTTTTTCAGCATGCTCACCCTTCTGCCCAAAGCAGATGTGTTGATTATTAAGCCATTTCCTAGACAGTTTCATTACCTTTTCTGGAGAGCTCTAATAAGGCTTTCCAGCCACTCTGACCAGTCATTACACCCGTGCATCTCTCTCTCTTCCTGGTAGCTTTCCAGCCTTCATGGCAACCTGCTAAGAGGGAAATAATTAAGAATTGATTACTATCTTACAGATGCTTGAGATTAAAAATTTTGTAAGCTGATGAATGCACCTGCTGTACTGCAAATTTCTGACACTGCTTATTCAGCTTTTCCCCCTGTCTTGCTCACACTGCCCACGTGTGCCATGACTTACTACTTACATTCTTTTGTCTTATAAGGTGAAACTTTCATTTGAATTCTCATTGAGTTGAACTGCGTCTTCTAACATAACATTTGAGTTGCTGCCTCCTCAACTGATTCCATTTCTCCCCCTTCCATTATTAATCCCCGCCACTGATGTGGTGAAGGGCTGTGTTTATCTTTTCTTGGTACAACAGTTGGCCTGTAACTGAAAAGATCAGTGTTATCGGTGACAAGTAAGTCTGTTACTATGAGGATGATAAGCCAGGTTATGTCCATTTCTGTGTTTGTTCACATGGTGAAGTTTCACAGCAAATTCAAGGAGAAGGAGGCATCTCTGTATGGTATCAGCAGCAGTTAAAGCGTTCATTCAAATTTGTGTTTCCACTCAAAACACAATGCCTTGATTTAAAACCTCGATGTTATTAGTTCTGTCTGCACACCAGAACTTTGTTCGGTGTTCCAAATCTTCCCTACCCATATAGTGACTAATCCTGATTCTCCTCTTCCCCAGCAAATCCGAACACATAACATGCACCCACATTTATCATCAGAGCTACAAAGGAGGACAGGGCTATTATCTCATTTACAAATTAAGAACCTGAGGCACAAATAAGAGCAATGACACACCAGAGGTCACACAGGAAATCTGTGGGAGAACTGGGAATGGAATTCTGGTCACTTAAGTCTGGGGTTAGAGACTGGAACTTTCCTCTTTGATGGAGGACTGAAAATACTTTCTTAAATTTAATATACTTACAGGAATTTGGTGATCTCTTTGATAATTTCTTACCTAGATGTGCATAATCAATAGTAATGTATCAAGTTAAAGTCTAGCCTATTTCTTTTTGTTTTCTTCTTTTCCTTCTGCATTGACAGCTACCCGTCAAACTACTAAATTTATTAGGGTTTTATTTTCACGTATCACTGCTTGTAATGGTAGATGTCAAATATTATTCCATTCTCTTTCAAGTATTTGCCTAAATGATTAACAAAAGTCAAATCACAGACATTTTCAATGGGAAATGTGGGCTAAGCCATCAGCCTTTTTCTTAGAAAATATTATCATCTTTTTACCCCATCACCAGCATTTTGGGGTGTCCTTAACTACACTACTTGTAAACAATGGTCACTCCTGCACTATTAAAGAGACTCACTGGCTGCTAAGAATAATCTATAAGACCGTGTAAAAACTGAACAGGAGGGCCCTCTGTATTGGAAGCAGCCTGCAAAGACCATCTGAGACAGCATGGAAATGAGGCTAGGGTCAGATCCCCAACTGCATCAAATTACCATATTGCTGATCCAGTTTATAGCAGGTAAGTAAATTAGTTGTATTATGGCTTTTGTTGCATCAAAAGAAGTCACTGAATCACCCTCCGTCTTGGATGTCAGGTCTCCTGTATTCAAAAATAAGCTGATTTCTGTGAGCTGCTTTGTCCCATTTCTTCCTTAGCTTAAAAAGCCACACTTCAATGAACAGTTCTCTTGTTGCCATTTATGTGGCTGTAATAAAGCAGCAAAGAGATGATACTAAGTCTTCTTTAAATGCAAGCTCACTCCTCAGAGAGTACCTCCAGCTTCTCTTTAAAAAGATATGTACCCTAAAAAGAGGTTTACACATCAGATTAGTCAATCGTCATACCTGAACAAGCCATCTCAAAGTGTCAGAGGACATTCCAATAAGGTATTACCTCTCCTTGTCTTAAAATAAACCTGTAAAAGAAAAAAAACCAAGCCCAGCTGTGACTGTGGTTGAATGGCACAGTTGGGCAGGCTTGTAAGAAGTAACGTGTAATTTTCTAACTGTATGAAATAGCTTCCTTGTTCTCAAAGTGCCAGTTAATTCCCTGTTTTCTTAATGTGACAACTCTTTTGATTCCACTTGCAGTGTATTTAGGAGGAATTATCAATGTTAAGAAAATATTTATGTCTATTATGAGACATAACAAAAAAAAAAATAAAAATAAAAAAGAGACAAACCACCTGTCACCTCTAGGGCCAGACCAGCTAAACTTGATGCTGTAGCCACTAGAGGGACCTCCAGGAATAGAATATACAAAACATTTGCAAATGCTATTTTGAAGTATTGAGTGTCTTTACAGAAAACCAAAAAAGCTTTGCAGGTCAAAAGAATCGTAGTTTGTTGATAATGAGCTCTGAAATGATAGGAAATATGAGTTAACGAGTATCTCAGATTTTGTCAAGAAAAAGCAACTTCTTTTCTGCTGGTAGGATATGAGTTTGGGGGGTTGTTTCCTCTTTGCTGAATTAGTGAGGTTGGCACATCCGCTTTCAAGAGACTTGTTAATTTAGCAGTGAGATGTTGTTCTTTTGAGGAGTACAATGCAAATTTCAGAATTTCTGAGAAGAGTAGGATTTGGATGCGGTGTGGACACTCTGAAATTCATAAACCCAGCTTCTCACTGACTGGTACTTTAGCAGACCCCTCAACTTCTTTCAAATTTTAACAGCAGTTTAATAGCCCAATTAATGAATGTTAGTTCCTCCCCATGCATGCAAGTGCTTTCTAGAAAGTAGTTATGCTACCATTGGGATCACTGGGTTTGTAATTAGCAATCAGGGAGAAGACGAGGGCACTCTACTGTTGCCTTTTATACTTCTGCAATACTGTAGAAGCAGTTGTGGTGGTGTTCTCACACAAAGCTTTGGGGTTCTGCAGAGCAGAAATTCAGCAAGCTTTAGCATAGCTACCATAAAACATGAAATTCTGCTAATATAAGCAAGTGTGCTTCTGAGACACTGAAGATGAGGACATGAAGAGAAGAATTGCAATTAACCAATTAGTAAAAGGTCAGGGTTGGGGCTAGAATTTGGCATTAAATCACAGTAATGGAAAGGGTTAAAAGAATTTTTGCAAGACTTTAAATTATGCTACATTGTTTATTTTTACCTGTTAGAATGGTATTAGCAACATGAAAACGCTGTATTTTGTGAGATGAAAGCAACCTGAAATTCCAGTTTGGCAGAGCTGACTTGCACAGGTCTCTCGTGGTCTATCCACTGACTTTTATAGTTTCCATTTTGTATGCATTGAGAGGTTACTTGCTGAGAAAAGGTGTAGTAGCAGGGGAGGGGACACTGCTAGTACCTTTTCTATTATTCTTTGTTGTTTTGGGTTTGTTTTCTGTTTTTTTTTTTTTCCTGGAGCATTGGAAAGCTTGTAGATTAACTGAAAAATCCTTGCTTCTGCCCCAGCGTTAGCATTATATTCCTTATGTTGCATGGGTATAACCTCCCACTGAAGTCTTCTAGTCAACTACCTGCAATTAAAAGACACGTTCAACAACAGTTATGTGTAACTGGCAGACTGATGACTCCTGACATCACAAGTGGGTTGCCAAGTAGACCATGCTGAAGAAGAATGTTTATCTATCCCATGTCATTCCATACGTGTGAAGTAGGATATGATATGTTACAGATTAACACGGTCACAGGCAGGAAGTGTTCCTTGACCAGGAAGAGATTTGCTGATAACTAGTGATTTCTTTCTCAGCTGCTAAGAGTGAAACCCTTCCTGAAATACCAGAACATCCTTTTATTAAGCACAGTCCTCTCTCTAAGTAACTACAGAGCAAAAATTTGGGGGAGGATTTCAGAATTTCAAAAATTTGGTTCTTTTATCTGGAGCTTATTCAGCAGTGTTATTTGATACTGATTTTAGTTGGACAGAGAGGACTTGTGACTAATGCAAGGAGGAGAATTTTCTTTTTGATGCAAGAAGGTGATGTAATGATCTCTTCATTTGAAGAATGCCATGAGCCACTCTGCCCTCAGACACCTTTGGATGTGTAAGGATCCACATACCATACCCTGTAGAGCATTAGGTGAGCAAGCAAACGCCTGTTCGGAGATCAAAATACACATCTGCCTTAGTGATGAAAATGAATGTTGCAGTGTTTTGTCAGCCTCTTTAGTCTTCTCCTTTGGAGCAATACTCAGAAGAATCCTTTTCCAATTATGAAAATTTCTGAATGCTTAACCACATCAGAGAGCTGGGGAGGACGGGACACTGCTGAAGCAGCCTGGAGAGAATACATATGTGAGCACAAGTGTGTCTGCTGTCAGAAGTCATAACCGAGATCTCCTAAAGGCATCCCCTCTTAGTTTTATCAGGCTTTCGCTAGTTTTAGATATTTTAATTTTTTTTTCCTACTGACACTTTATTCAAGATTTGCAACTAGATTGGGAGCAGGAAAAAAAGTGTTGAGAGGGAGGTATAAAAATGTGGTGTACCAAAGCAGTTCGGCTACATTTCTGACTCCTCCTTTTCCTTCTTGCTGCCAGTGAGCCCTTCAAGGACTCTGCCCTGAAGTCCTTCTCCAAAACAAGAAAGGACTTGAATTCTTCAGAATCACTTATACCTGGAATCTTTTGGTCACCAATAGCAGACAGAACAGGCTAACACTGTAGAAAAAATTTGGATCTTTATTAACATAAACCAAAATTCCAGTTGGCTGATACTGACCTTTCACATCAACAAGTGTTCATTAGCAAGAGAAATGAAGACTCTACCAAATATTGTTGTAGATTTATGCTTGCTCAGTCTTACTTGGAAGTGCTGTTACTTTTATTGTTTGGACACTTTTTTGTTGAATAAAATAATAGAAATATTATTGTAAATAGCAGGACTAATCCTATGAACAAATAGCAAATACATATATATATATTACACTTTGCAAAGTTCAAATGTGAACTGCAGAGCAGTTAAGCATTTAAACATATGCACAACTTTGAACACATGAAAACAAAACTAAATTGTTTGTGTGCTCAAGTCTAAACAAATGCACAGAACCTTTCTTGAAAGCTTGCTTTAGGACTTCAAACCTGAGCCCTGATAGTAATATTTTCCCCCAAAGAGCACCAATATGTTTAAAAACCTTATGAAACAATGTAAAAAGAGATTATAAATGTAGACGTAACTGTGCAGCAAGACAGCATTCAAGCAGACACTGTTCATCAGGATTGTCAGCAGCTCTCTGGTGTGTGCTGCTATCTCCTGCAGCATTTCTTCTCTCTACTGACCGGATTCCTAAACGTGCTGTATCTGCAGTTAAAAATAACCCAACTGCAAGGGGTGTGTGTGTGGGGTGGTGTTAAAAGCCAGGTTAAACTTTCTGAATAGAAAATTATCTGCCGTTTTCTGTCTGCCTCATTTGTCTTGCAAGAGGCTGACAGAAGACCAGGCTGCATAAACACCTTTATAAAGTGTGTCTTTTTTGACAGTGATTAGTCTTTATCTGAAGTGATTAATTAATGTGGTCTCTGACTTACGACTGCTAACTTGTTAGGTTGCTCCTGCTTTGCTAATTTGTTCCAAGAGGAGGAACATGGGTTTCTTCCTGGTTTTTCAAGTCTTAGTCTGTCTGTAGATGGTTAATGTGTCCCTGAAGGCAGCATTTCAGAATAGGCCAACTATATTGTTCAGTTTTCAGGAAACAATTGATTGAGTTTACAGTCTGGGATATAATTTGCCCATCAGCAAGGCTGCTGTAATCTTTGTAATTCTCAAGGATGAACATCTCTTGTACCCTTCTGTGCAGCACTTGTCCTAATCCCCAGCACTGTACTGTGGTGTTTTTTGGATGAATATCTAAGTTGTCACCTTCCCTAGAAATTCTTGCCCTGGTATGTCTGGATGGTGCTTCTGCTTTTGCTGACTCAGAGAGAGAGCCAGCAATGGTTAATAGACGCCTAAATTGCAGGAGGAGCAATGACACAGGAACTGTGGATCTTCCTGATCAAGGAAGCTGGAATAAATTCACTTGAAGGAAAAACTGAGCTCAGCTAACCTGAGGACTCTCGCTAGCTGCACGGTGCCGTAACCACAAGGCACTAGTAGAGAAGGACAAAGTTATTACTGCATGTTACAGGAATTTTATCTCAATGGTCAGGTTTTTGGGGCATACTGCAGCCCCGAATGACTTACAGTCTCCAGATCTGGAGTTTCTCCTGGTGTGCTGCCTAAGCTGTTTGCGTAGCAATGCCTGTCGTCAGGGGAAAGCTGCTGGATTTATACATAAGAGGCATGAAAGTAATCAAGAGCCTGTAACAAAGGCTGTGCTTAAATTTAAAACCTAAAGTTAAGCTGGCATAAAGGCATACCGGTTGTACATTAATAGATTGTGATCAATTAAAAAGAATGGAAAATAAGATTACCAGGGTGTCCAAAGAAATATGTGTACAGGCACTCAGAAAACTGCTCTTAATTGCAGCTTGATGAATGAATGAAACCTTATGTACATCTCCCCATCTCCTCACTGAAATGGCTAAGCCATAGTCTTCCCAAGATTTAAGACATGAAGCAAACTCTTTTACCTCTTTCTGCATTCCTTGCCTCTGCTTTGAGTAGTAAGGCCAAGGTTTATTTGCTCAACAGGTTATTGTTGTGTCTTCATGGGTTTTTTGTATCTGAGGTGTATGTACTTAGTTGTTTTGCAGCTTTTAATAGGAATATTTTTAAGGTAATGACAGGACTCTGTGAACAGGATTTTTCAATTGATAGAGAATATTTTGGAAGTTATTGTCATACAGATATTAGCATATGAAAATATAAAAACAATCCAGGACTTTATTCTCACTTCAGTATTGAGTCATATTTACCTTCATCTTTTTTAAAATGATCTATTGACTTGATTAAACTGTGGATTCTCCAGGAAATGGAACGCAACAAAATATTTGTTCTGATTCAAGAAAAATAATCCTAATATTAAGACAAAACAACTCTTTCCACTCCTTGAAAAAAGTTCTTTAACATGTCCCCTACTATAGCTGGGAAGAAATGGCATTTAAGAAGCAAATCAAACAAAAACCATCCCCCAAAGTAATCTAACAGCAACAACATGATTTCTATGCCAGTGCAGAACTGGTGCAACCTGTAATTACAGTGTAAGTGTTAAGGGCTTTCAGAAGACAGAGAACACTCAGATACTTTCTGTTTGTTTGAGCCTCAGCTTCCACAGGGAAGTAACCACATAAAAATATCAAGGTGTCTCTATCACTGGCTGCAGCAATCCCAGCTTGTAACCGTTCAGCAGTGACTTAGCAGCCCAATCTTACGTGATACTGCAGGCACAAAGTGAAAATCCAGCACATAATGAGCATCCTGATGTGATAATACAGGCATAACATGGGTCATAATTTGGTACAGGGTAATAGAAACACAGCCCCAAGCTGGTACAAGCATTTCTGATCTACTATAGCCTGATGGTGGGATTTTCTGAAAGACTTCCCTAGTCCTGCTCCGACTAAATTACCAGAACTGGGAGGTTTACCATCAGCTTCACCGGTGTATTATCATCATGCTTTAGTGACTTATGACATCTCATTTCTAGAATCAAAATCATCTTAAAGACATGAAGATTTAAAGCAGTACTTGCAAACTGTGAAATATCAAGTATCATGGTTGTTATTCATTTTGCTACAGTTCTGTAAATACTCAAAGTAGACTAAATTATTACTGTTCTAAGAAACAATTCAGTGTCGTGGTTCCACCTCGGTATTTGAAAGGTATATCCTCTTTATCCAATGGATTTTCCTACTCTCTTCACTCTCAAAGCCCAGATACCTTGCTCTATAAACATATCTGAACACTCATCTGCCTCCTCTTCCCATTTTTAGCTCTTCCATGTATATACAGTGTACTTGCTGGATTTTTTTTTCTCTTCTACTATAATCATTCAGTTGTTTTGAACTGTAGCAAGACTTGATATTGAACAATGAACAATAGCGAGACATGGCTACTTATGAAGAGGAAAACCAGGGAATGCCATTACCATGTTAAAGCATTCATCTTGAAAATGTTGCAAATTATAATCTAGTTTTGGTAACATTTAGATTTTAAAGATAATTATTCCTTGGAGTCTCATCATTTAGTAGTCATCTATTTGATACTTTTATTTAAGTATGCTCTTGCCTTTAGCTATGCCAGACAGATGTTTTAGCATTCAGTAACTGGGAATCATCTAACAAAATGATTTTTCCTATAAAATAAATATCATCATCCATGAGTGACACATTAAAAAAGATTGTGTTTAATTCCTTGACTCCGGGGAAAAGATGTTTAGATGTTGCCTAAATACTATTTTTTACTATTTAAAAAATCCTTTTATTTGTGTTAATTCTTTGAAAGATTTAGCCATCACTAATGAACACATCTGAACCAAGACCTTATGAAAATAATTCCGACCTGAGAAATAGTTCAATATATTGGGCTATGGAATATGTTTGAGACTTTTCTTGTTTTGCAGTGGGAAAAATTATTGAAATGACCTTTGGTTGATTGGAATAGTTTGTCATTGAACACTGAGGATCAAATGTAGTTCTTTATAATTTTCTTCCCTGCTTTTAGCTGTTTACCTCTAACTTTTGTTTTGGAAGGAAATTGCGCAAGGAATACAGAAATTCCATTTTCTTAGCTTCAGATACATTTGGGGTTTCTATTATCTGTTTTCTTAATCAATAGTTAAATAACAACATACTGCCACGACATTTTAAAAAGATTTTGAAAATGGTTTTTGAAGAGCAACATAAGGTACCTATGAACATACACCATCCTGTTTTGCTGAACTCCGTAAATTACACTTTGTAGCTGACTCCAGGATAAGGTCCTGTATAACCCAGACAATATGTTGGTCTTTAAAACAAAGTGGAACACTTACATAAAGAAACACATTTGTTAACTTTGATATCAAGACTTTATCAGGCTAGTCCTCAAACAGTGAACCTTCAAGGGTAGCAGTGACACTCTTTCTTCCATTAGTCATTTTTCTTGCAGGCTTGTTGCAAGAAAGAACAATTTCTCAAAACAGAGAAACTCAGCTCTGTTTTTGACCAGACGCAAGAAAAGTTTCTTTTGAAATACTGTTTTTATTAACCTAGTTTATTCTTCTTGCGCTGGTGGTGGTGAGAAAAGCCTGGCTGGTACATTGTTGGTTTAGAAACAAGTTTTGCAAATTCTCTTTTCAACAGTTCTGGTTTTGTATTCCTAAGAAGGAGCCAGATCCTTCACGGGTGTAAATTAGTATCTTACAAGAGTGTACAGCCTTGCTTGTTTATACTAGTTGAGGATCTTGCCCAGTTCCCCTACCATACGTGCAGCCTGACATTTGAATGGACCTGCAATTAGCAGTGTTGTTTTTAACTTTATTTAGCACCTTATCTTCCCACAACATTCTTGTCCGAGTACCAGTATCAACCGTGAACTCAACATAACTCTTGCTAGTTCTGTTCTATTTTGAGCTAGAAGAAAAAAACAGACCCCAGCACTCCAGATCAAAGAGCACCCTTCAGGAGAACTGGGAACTTCACTCTGGGAACAAAAATTGTTGGAAAAAACACCCCACGACAAATTGATTCACACCACAGCAAAGTAAGTCATAAATTACTCCACTATACAGGAACGTTCACCAAGCCCCACAAATAAACTGTTATGAACGGCCAAACACACGTTTTGTTCCACAAAGGCAAAATGCTTTTGGAGTTGGTGAGAGACCCAGCTTGCAGGGGATGTGAGTCTGCAGAACTGTGGTTCCTGTGTTCTACAGTTTGCCCAATTATTAAGGTATTTGCTCTCTTACATTACAGTGACACCAGGGACTGCAAGGCCTGTGGGCCAGGACATTATCCTTGTTACTTCTATTGCAAAGAGGCTCATGGAGGATGGGGAGGATCCCAAGTCCAGCAGAGCTCTGCTGCTCCCACACACTGAAACTGAGGAAAAAAGGACCTATCAGCAGGTCCTGCGGGCACTGGTGGTCCTAAACCTGCGGCGAGAGGTAGCTCAAACCAGAGGCCTGGGGATCACGGGAGTGCTTTGTCCTCACAGATGCTGAGTGAGCTGAGAAGGTGGGGAAGCCCGCTGGGCTCCTGGGGAGCTGGCAGGCTGCTCCCCGGACCCTGCCCTACCGCCTCGCGCGGGGGAGAGGCCCCCACCCACGCAGCCATCTGCGTGACAAGAGGACGGGTGAGATAGGTCGAGGTCAGCAATGAGGAGAGGGCTCCAGACTCCGGCCAGGGCTCGCTGTCCCCCGGGACTTAGGGGCGGAGGGCGGCGGCAGGTGCCGGGGTGATGCCCACCGGCCGGGACCTCCGCGCAGCACCCCTGGGTGGCCGGCAGCGGAACTGCAAGCTGGGCCGGGCCCGCCCCCGCCCCTTCTTCCCCTCACCTTTCCCGGCCGGGAGCCGCCCCCGAGGGGGCCGGGCCAGCGGCGGCGGCGGGAGAGGGCGCGCGGCGCCGGCCGGCAGCTCCCTGGGGCAGCGCAGCCCCGACACCGCCGCTCCTGCCCGGCCTCCCCCAGCTGCCACGGCCATGTCCTCTAGCTCGCCCCCGGGCGAGCAGAAAAGCCGCAGCCTGGGTCGGCTGTCGCTGCCCAGGAGAGGCAGCATGACTCCCGGCAAGAAGCTCTCGGCGCTGGAGCTGGCCGAGAGCACCCCCAACGCCCACTACGCCCCGCTCTCCGCCGCCCAGGGCGGGCAGCCTTCGGCGGGCTGCAGCACGGAGCCGGCGCGGGAGCGGCCGCTGCGCCTGAAGAGCGAGGTGACGGTGACCGCCGACTGCCCGCGGCCCCCCGTCAGCCTCGACCCCCGCGTCTCCATCTACAGCCTCCGCAAGCCCCTGCTGAGTCGCAGCAGCATCCAGGGCAGAGTCTACAACTTCTTGGAGCGGCCGACGGGCTGGAAGTGCTTCGTGTACCACTTCACCGTGTGAGTACCCGCCCCGCGCCCCGCCGGGCTCACCTGCTCCGCGCCGGGCTCCGTGACGGCCGCTCGTCCCGGCCCGGCCCCGCTGCCCGCAGCCGGGAAACCGCCTCCCGGCGCGGCCGTGGGTGCGAGGGGGCTATCGGGGCTGCCGCTGCCGCCTGCCCGCCGCCCCCGAGGCGCGGTGGGAGCGCTCCCGCCGGCCGCCCTCGGGGGGCTCGCCGCGGGGCCGGGGCAGCCGAGCGGGAGCCCCCGCGGTCCCCGCGTC